>JBBMKA010031591.1:0-24299 GCA_037833695.1 Sechiopsis laciniata
ATACCAAAGCCAAAAGACCCATTTGCCCCTCAACTTCCAACTTATTTCAAAAATGCCACAACTCTTATTTTAACTTTCAATAATAAGGGAAAAACTGGGTTATTACAATCGCTAGTTTCAGAGTTTTTCGACATACTTGTTGATGAGACGATTGGTAATTCTCCAACTTCGATGCTCACTTCCATCCAATTGTTCCAGTCCCATTCGCTCTCTTCATTTACTCGCACATTGCGAATCACCATCACCTTCTTGCTTGTTGGGTCAAGTAGATTGTACCCTTTTATTTTCTCATCATACCCAATAAGGATATACTTCTTGCTCTTTTCTTTGAGCTTAGTTTTTTGCTGATCTGGTGCGTGTGCATAAGCCACACTATCGAACACTCTAAGATGAGAAATGTCGAATTTTATCCGCTCCATGCTTCTTGTGGTGTTTGATCACCTAACTTTGCATGTGGACATCAATTTTGCACATATATTGCACACTGTACTACTTTCGCCCAAAATTTCTTTGGCATCCTTTTGCCCGTGAGCATTGCTCGAACCATGTCAAGAATGGTTCAATTTTTCCTCTTAACCACACAATTTTGTTGAGGAGTGAATGATGCGATTAGAAATCACCTTATGCTTTGCTCCTCGAAATACTCCATAAAAGCCGTCAAAGTATATTCGCCACCTCTACCAGATCGCAGAGCTTTGATGTATCTACCATTTTCTTTCTCTACCTTCACTTTAAATTTTTTTAATGCCTCGAATGGCTCTTAATTTATTTATTTTTTCTAAAAATAAACCTAAGTTTTCTGTGAGAAATCATAGATAAAAAAAATTAAGTACCTTTTACCGTAGAAAGATCCTAGGGTAATTGGTTAGCATATATTAGTATGATTCAT
Organism: Sechiopsis laciniata; assembly: GCA_037833695.1. Lineage (NCBI taxonomy): Eukaryota > Viridiplantae > Streptophyta > Magnoliopsida > Cucurbitales > Cucurbitaceae > Sechiopsis > Sechiopsis laciniata. The sequence continues at coordinate 890 of JBBMKA010031591.1, forward strand.
CTCGAGCGGTTTCTTTGCCCGATATTTTGCTTTCTTCTAAAAAGAGGTTCTCGTATACTTGCTAAACATGCATTCTTCATAAAACTTTCCATCGTAGTCCATGTCAGGTAGCCTGTGCACCATATCTTTATTTGTTAACTCTTTTAGTCCACCATGATGTAGGTGTCCAAAGTGAAGATGCCAAAACGACGCCTTATCTTCTATATCGACTCATAAACACCTTTCTCCTACGCTTCTCAAACTCAATCTATACATCTGATTTCTTCCTATCTTGACTTAAACAACTAAACGCTTTTACTTTTCCTTCCAGTTTAATAATCGTTCTTTAAAAAATATTGAAAACCCCTTCTCTATGAGTTACCCCAAACTCAAAATATTTGTTTTGAGATTTGGTACATAATAAACATCTTGGATCCACCCTATTAAGCCATCTTTTTGCAAGTAAGAAATCTTACCTTTGCCTTTGACCTCTACCCACTTATGCGTGCCTCCAGCTTACTCGAAAGGGGAACCTAGCGGAAGACCCAGTGGGTTAGGTTTAGTATGGCATGAAGATTCTTCGTACCATTCAAGGGGAGTTAAAGTTTAATCCAACTAGCGCGTGCAAAGCCCTGAGCCTATTTATGTGGAACTGCAGCAGAAGCTGAGTTCTGCATCCATGAATGCATAAGCATTTATGTGCATGGGTAGCATGATTTCTATATCACCAAGCAACACATCGATGCTCTTCATGATTTCTAATTAAATTAAGCAGCTTTAGTTTTGCATTAGCGTCAGCATGAGCATCAGTACTTTATTTATTTGATAATTAATCAATATCAACCCTCTTAAAACCTATTCTTGTTATTTACATTTTTTACCCTTAATCTATATCGTTGCACTTCAAATTCTTTGTGGGATTGATAAATTTACATACTTATTACTTGCTGCAATTCCCGACCGCGTATACTTGCGCGTAAGTGATACCGAGTTACACTTAGCATAAGTTGACTTTGAATTAATTACTGTACAATATATTAGCACCGGAATCACAACCCATCAAGTTTTTGGCGCCATTGCTAGAGAATTTGGCAAGCAATTTGGTATATATTAAGGGTAGTTCTCAATTGCGAAAGACTAACTTGTTTAACTTACACGCAGGAGCACGATGCAACAAAAGCAACATCATTGGCACTACGTGGCAGTTTAGCAATAGACTTTCATATCTACTTCATCTGGAAGGTAAAAGTGCCCCATAAAGAGTATTAAAATATCGTTTTCAAGTGCTAAACATTTGAACAGTTAAAGTGCATGCCTGGAATGCGGAAGAAATTTTAGTAGTACACACTACTAACTTCCAATAAAATGCGAGTGGACTGATTCATACATATCTCTTACTAAGAAGACCCTATGTTTACATGCTTCCTAGGATTTATTTAAATTAGGAGTAATAAGTTTTAATCTTCGAAAAAAAAATCTTCGATCATAATTGCAACCTGACGTTGAAGGGGCAACAACCCAAGAGTCGGCGCGCAACGGTGGAATTAATCTAACCGTTCAGGCCACTATACTCAATAAGGGTAAAACAGTAACTTCCGAAGTCATCATTTTATCGCGTCTATAAAAATGCATTATCCCGTCAATCCGATTTACACTTTCTTTGAAATTCTTGAAATATTCTTGTGATACCCTAATACTCGGAGCAATCCAATTTTTTTTTCTTTTTTTTCTCTGAACTAACGTTGCAGGTACAAATCCGATGGTAGCTAACAACAACATTGCTGAAATCTCAAATTCTGGAGTCTATGAGCGAGTTGTTCAAGAAACATCAGAAGTTCAACATTCAACTGCGCTGACATTCTCTGAAATCGCTAAATTAGGGCAAACTATCTGTACGAATGTTAATGAGGCTGAAGGTTCCAGAACACGGGACCAAGACATGAAAGAATCCAGAGGAGTCGAACCCGTAATGGCTGAGGAAATGGCTATGACGGGAGTGGCAGGAAGAAGAAGCAATAGTGAGAAAGAAACACTTTGAATAGCGGATTTGGCCAAGAAGTTCGATGAAGAAGAAGAAAACTATAGAAAGGCCATAGCAGAAGATGTTGAGTTGGCCAGACGATTAGAAAAACATGAGAGTGGAAAAGTATCGAAGAAGGGCAAAAACCTGACACGGAAGGAAAAAGGGAAAGAAATTGCAGAACCGTTAGGAGAAGAGCCACCATCACAGCAAATAAAAGCACGGCGAGGAAGCACAAATCATAAAATTGTGGAAATGACAGAAGCAGAGAAGAGAGAGTTTTTGTAAGAGCAGGGCTTCGCTAGAATAATGCTCGATTAATACATCCAGGAAACCATTACTGTGCGAGGATGGGACAAATTTTGTAGACCAAGCGTCGATGCTAACCCAGACTGGGTGCAGGAGTTCTACAGAAATAGAGTGTGATGAAAGATGCAGCACAATAGTTGCGGGGAAACAAATTGATTGGAGTGCAGAAGTTTGGAACGAACTGTTTGGGTTCTAGGGTTACGTAGAAGCACAATATGATCGATTGATTAAGGAGCCTACGCCAGTAGACTTAGAAGCATTTCTGCGCATGGTAGCTATACCAAGAACAGAATGGGAGAGGAACAAACCAATCTTACAGTCCAGCCTCAACTTTCAGGGCCATCACTTGAACAGCTTTATCAAAACCAGCATCATGCCAACAACCCATGACTATCCCAAACGTATATGATTTTAATATATGCTATTTGTACAGAGTTGACAATTGATATTGGACACATTATTGAGGAGGAATTGAGGAGACAAATGAGGAGCTTGTTAAAAAGAAAGTTTTTCCCACACTTCATCAGTGCGCTATGTCTACAACAAGGAATGCGTTGTGACCCTTAGGAGCGGAGATTAAAAGTCAGAGGTGTTTTTCAAATGGCGAACAACAAGCGTGGACCTAAAGAATTAACCATCAAGGAGCAGATAATGCGGCTCCAAGCAACGATGAATAAGGAAACGCTAAAGACACTGGCCCCTTCAATCCAACAAATAAGGAGGAAGCAATGCCCCAGCATCGTCCGGCTGCTACAGAGCATCCTGTTCATCAACCAACATAACAGACACCTCCTGACGCAAGGGGGCAACATTCATCAACCATTCTAGAAAACACAACCATGACTCCACCAACAGGCAAGCTAACACATTACCGTAGGAAACCACAGTGAAAATGCCGGACGATGCAGTGCGAAGGCTAACACGCCTTATTAATGCGGCCCAACAAAGGAACGAAGAGTTCCAGAGTCAAATGTTTCATTTCACACGACATGCACGAATCACATGGGCATTTATGCAGACAAGGGATCGAAGCATCAGAAGAGAGCTTTAAAGGTGGAACCTAACTTTCCAGCTTCCCCCTTTTCCAACGGAAGTGCTGGAAGAATGAATACCACCGTTTGATTCGCCTGTAGATGACATTGACTCAGAAAGCTAAAGGAAGTATCTATCTCTTTTGGGTACCTCATTTTTTTTTCTTTCGCATCTTATAACTGTTTGATTACTTACCTATGAAAAGCATGCGTATATACTTCCTCTGGTTGAATATTTCATTACTTCGAACTGCGCAATCCATTGGTTACTGATTTCATAGCCAAAAACAATTTAGGTAGATCAGAAGTATCGGGAGAGCGAGTTTTCTAGTAAAGCGAAGTATTAGCAATAGTGGATGCTGTGAGTAGGAAGAGAGATTGGATGTTTTAGGAGGTAATTCTGAAAGCAAAAAAAAAAAAAAAAATGTCAATCTTAAGATTGAAATAAGTTTGGGAGAACCAAGCCTCACCTTCATTGAGGATAATGAAGATTTTAAGTTTAGGGGTGAGGAATGAATGCGTTATGCGATGCTTTGCGAGTATAATATGCGAATGAGTATTGTTCCAAGAAAAAAAAAATTCAAAACATTGTGAGCAAAGATGCAAACATTAAGTGCGTATAAGCCATAGGATTCCTAATACTCAACTGTCCCTGCATTAAGTACGTATAAGCCTTTGCGACATGAGTAAATACCTGAGTAGGAATGCGAATAGCATGACCTTGAGGGTTCACAGGGACTAGAGATGTCCATTTTCCCCATAGGGTCGGGGCCCCGCAGGGAACCACTAATCTCCCGTTCGGCAGGGAAAAGGGGGAAAAACTCCCCGGGGGGCGAGTGGTGTCTGGGGGTGGGGAAGGTCTTCCCCTCCCCCGATTCCACAATCCTGGCCCCGTTTACTTTTTTTTAAAAATATTTTTTTCTATGCTTTACCCCTTTAATTTTTAAATAAAAATATATTTGTTGATGAAATTATCTATTCATATGAATATATTTCTTTAATAATTAACATTATAGTTGAAATTTATAGATATTTTCTAAGAAAATCTAATTAGTTAAAAGTATTGTCCAAAAAAATATTTAAAAAATGTAAAAAGAAAAAAGAAAAAATCCCCGCGGGGAATTTGACCCCGTTGGTTCCCCGCCAGGGAATCCCCGCCCCATCCCAGAGAAAAAAAATGGAGATTTTTCCAGTGACGGGGATTAAATTAGGTGGCGGGGACGGGGACGAGGAAGCCATTCCCCGGCCCCGCCCCGCCTCATGGACATCTGTAACAGGGTCCTAATTTGCAGCTTTGGTTATATTGTTTTGAGTAAACTTAGGAAAATCAAGAAATTGAGTGAGAAGCTTTGTAGTCGTAGGTATTAGCCCTTTAGATGTACAGTCTGCCGGCCGAAAATAGAGGAAACTAGCGCTAATGAAATAAGCAGACTAGTTTACTTCGTGATTCTATGCACCAATGAAAGACCTTATGTTCTAATTGAGAGTACTATTGCGAGTAGTTTAAGCCTCTAAAACCGCGCATTCTACGAAAAGGGCAAGTATGCGAACAACATAAGAAGGAAATTCAGCGCAAACATTCGTATTATCTGGATATGCATGCCAACAGTATCGCATGAAAAAATCTGTGTTAAATAAAATCTTTGAGATGTAAAACACGCGTATAAACGCAAAAACTAGTTAATTAAGCATAAATCTGCTGACATGTCTTATACTCGCAGGAGATCATTGTAAGGACAGAACAGATGAGTCATCGGAACAGAAAAGGAAAGAGATAATTAGAAATCAAATCACAAAATTAAGGGAACCAGGACGGAAATAATCGACAAGGAGAATATTCCAGAAGGACGGCATGAAGGTTGGGCGTGGTTGACAAGAAACATGAGACGTTATAAATAGAAGTTAAATCGAAGAAGAAAGTGTGCCAATTCAGAGAGGAAGCTGCCATTGATGAGCGTTCGAGAGGCCGGGGTCTCCTTGGAGATCCCGACAACCTCTGTTCATCTATAGACCTTGAAGAATTGAGTACCAATGCGGTGTCATAGACGAAGACGCCATTGGCAAACAATGGTGACAGACTCTATTACTCCATAGATAGATATTGTAGTAGTTGATCATTTCATTTGCATCTCATACTATGTTTATTGATTTAATCATAGTTGTTTTCTTTCTTGAAAATTAATCTACAAGTTCTTTGTTTCAGAATTGATCTCCTGTAACTTTTTATGCGTGATTAAGGTTTAAGAATGTGGGGAAGCTAAGTAGTATGCCTATTAAATTAAAGATCAAGTTAAAGGGCAAACATAGTAAGAACGACAGTTGATTTAACTATCTCGAGTCGATTGACCATCCACTCGAGAGTGCTTACCATTGATCTTGGGAAAGAAGATGCTGAGGGCTTAACCTCACCGTAATCACTAGGTAATGCTTTGGTTTAAGTACTTTTTAGAAGGGAGTTAGGAATAACCATCTCACTAGCTGCATACACACGAATTGGGTTAAAACCAAACCTACGGGCTTTGTACCGGCAGGTTGCAGTCAAGTACTCTAGAAGGGGACTTGAAGTTCAGTCCAGTATGTACTAATTTTCTCATGACAACTTAGCTTGCTTTGAATTAATCTTTACTACGATCCTTCTTGCATTAGTCATTCAGATAAACTTAAGAATCGTATTTAATTTAGAATTAGGCTTAACATAATTTTGGGTGATCGATTTTAATATGTTGTAATTAAAGTAAGTATGAGTCGGCTCGTTACCCACGTATGCGTGCCTCTAGCTTACTCGAAAGAGGAACCTGGCGGAAAACCCAGCAGGTTATGTTTAGTATGGCGCGAAGATTCTTTTTACCATTCAAGGGGAGTTAAAGTTTAACCTCTCTAGAGCGTGCAAATCCCTGAATGCGGAAGAATTTATGCGGATGGGTAGCACAATTTCTATATCACCAAGCAACACATCTATGCTTTTCGTAATTTCTAATTAAATTAAGTAGCTTTTGTTTTGCATTAGCGTCAGCATGAGCATCAACATTAGCACTATATTTATTTGATACTTAATCAACATCAACCTTCTTAAAACCCATTCTTGTTATTTACATTTTCGACCCTTAATCTATATCATTGCACTTCAAATTCTCTGTGGGATCAATAAATTTACATACTTATTACTTGCTGCAATTCCCGACCCGTATACTTACGCGTAAGTGATTCCGAGTTACACTTAGCATAAGTTGACTTTGAATTAATTACTGTACAATATATTAGCACCAGAATCGCAACCCATCACTTGCGCGTAAGTGATTTTGAGTTACATTTAGCATAAGTTGACTTTGAATTAATTAATGTACAATATATTAGCATTGGAATCGCAATCCATCACCGAGCATTTATTCTTCACAAAACTTTCCCTCGTAGTCCATGTCAGGTAGCTCGTGCACCATATCCTTCTTTACTAACTCTTTTAGTCCACCATGATGTAGGTGACCAAAGCGAAGATGCCAAAGCGATGCCTTGTCTTCGACATCGATTCGTAAATATTTTTCTCGTATGACTCTCAAGTTCAGTCTGTATATCCAAGTTTTTCCCATCTCAACTTGAGCAACTAAATGCTCTTACTTATCCTTCAAGTGTAACAGCAAGTCTTTCAAGAATATTGAGTAACTCTTTTCTGTGAGTTGCTGACTGACGCGTTTCTAATGCTAATATAAATGTATAGTAATTAACTCAGAGCATAACCTATTGCTAAGCGTGACTCGAAATCGCTGACGCGCAAGTATAGGTGATCAGAATGCAGCAAGTGATAAGTATTTATATTTTATCATTCTCCATACGGATTGATGTCTACAACTAATATTGCTAATGTAAGAGTTATGCAAATAAATTAAAGAATGGGTTTGAAGTTGTTGTGTGTTTTGATTATGAATGCTAACAGTGATTAAATGTGGATGCTAACAATAAGTAAACGTGAATGCAATGAGTAATGATAAGAAGACAGCTATAGAAGATATTAATGGTGCAGGACTAGTTATCAAGTTTAATGCTTCCCTATTCTAATAAGTACTTAATGATTTAGGGCAAACCCAGCTTCCGCAGCGATCTCCATACTAACTTAGGGCATCACAAGCATTAGTAAGGTTATTCCTAACACTTCGATCTAAGAGAGCGGGACTTCCATCTAAGTGTTTGCGTTGCCTCCTATATTGCCTTTGCCTTGCTCCAATTTGAGTATTTATTTTGGAAATTCAGGCCATTCGGAGTACTCTTTTAGTGCTGCGGCTGCCTTCAATATTATTTCATTTCTCTTTGAGTACTCTTTTAGTTCTTCAAATTGTTTGATCAAACTATCCTCATTTAAGAATTTCTCATATTACCTTCCTTTTTCCTGCTATTTAGCTTTCTCCATTTCCATCATGTGCTCAGTGTGTACTTGCAAAATCCTGTCACTCTCTTATGGCTGAACACCTTACTCTAAACATAATTTAGTTATGGTATGTGGAAAAAACATCCTCCTACGTTTTGCTGAAGCCCAGCGCTGAATTTGCTCTTCCACTATCTTGCCTAGATTTGTCCGTGTTTCGATCTTAATTTCATAAAGCAGTATTGCCTGCTCCCTGCTGACTATCTTCGCATTAGTTGATGGAATAATTGTATTTTTAATGAATGTAATCGAGTCCTTAAATTCTGGTTTAACGCCATCCATTGTAAACGACCATTGATTCTTCCACTTGGTGCCCTCCGTCCCAGTAGTATTCGTGCAATCCTGTAACTGCTTTTTAGTTAGCTTCTTTAGTAGCCTTTGACAATCTATCCCAATTTCGTCAGGAAGTTGAAGGACTTCATTCAAGGCTGCGGATCTGCAGTCTATGATTTGACCTTCTACACGCGAGAAAAATTCATTTTCTTTGTTCAGATTTGAGTAGACTTGGTGAACCCAGTCTTGCCTTGCATCTATGGTAGGTAGTGCTAGGTTGCTCTAACATAACTCGCATATCTCAACAAGTACTGCATGTGGAATACTTTTCATTGGCCATCCTCGATCCTACCAGAATCTTTTCCGTGCTAGTGTAGCGTAGAGTTTTGATTCCGAAACAACTCGATATTCTTCTCCTCTACTTTCTTTCTCCTTCCCTTTATCAGATGTCTTGCTACTTGAGGCCATTAGTTCTAGGAGAAGAATTTAAAATATAACTTTTGGTTTCTTGAGGTGGAAAGTAGGATGTACTGGTCGATCCTTTCTTGCACAGGGTTTATATAAATTTTTCAAAAGATTTCGAAAATCCATGTGTAAGAAATGAGATAATGACAAAATGAAATTTTAAATTTTTTGCAGAGATTTCTTTAAAGTCGTACAATACTTTCTAAAACTACACAGTAAAAAATTTAAGGAAATAACTGAAAAGGAAAATTGCATAAATGGTAAAACTTCCTATTCTAAAAATTGCTGTAAAATTTTGCACAAATTAGAAATATCTAATTTTTGCTTTCCAAGAATGTTGTTGAGTAGGACCTGGCCAGAACCCTTGTGCTAATTCTTTCCCTGGCAATTTGTCCTTACTTGGGCCATTTATATATCTTCGGAACATAGCCATCTTTGATAGCCTTTTCCTGCCTTTCTCCGTCGTGTGCCTTAATGCGTGTACTTCCTACCACTCTCAGTGTTGATAGGGTTCAAAGCATCGAATTGAAGCTCAATTGAATTGTCCATGTGTCGCTTCCTCGGATGATCAATTGTTGATGTGTGTGTAGTTCTGATAACGTAAAAACTACAAGTACTATTGCGAGTAGCCCATAGTTTAGCGCCCTAGCATAGTTTTCCTACGGACTAGTTAACTCTGCATCTCCCTTGTTGGTTTGATGCGGGATCATGATAATTGGCTGTGCAGATTCATTACTCACCATGTTAATTGTTTGAGAATGTTCATCCTCTCTTTGGCTTTCATCACTCAGACTTGCTTAGTATCAACATTGGAACCTTCTTCGCTTTCTTTCACAACTCAGCCAAGGTGGCGAACCTTGCCCAAGCTTCCTCTTGCTGCTGAAAACATCTCTTTTGTTCTCTGTCTATTTTTTTAGCCCGCTGCAATGCCTCAGCCTTTTTTCCTTGTTCAATCATGGCTAGCCATAAAATCTTCCCAGGAGAGTCAATCTCACTGAAAAAATCCATTACTGATGCCCCATTAAGTATGTCGACCCTTAGATATGTCTCTTCTGCTCTTACATTGCTGGCAGTGCTTCCTTCTATGATTGTATTTAGAGATTGTTTAGGCTCTTGATTGGGCTGTTGAAGTTCTGGTATGATACCATTGTCTCTCATTAATTACTTCCGTCTTAGCTTCACTTCTTCTTCTATGGTAACGTCTTTCAAAAATTGCCTATGATTGTACATCGGACCTTGATAGCTCTAAAAAAGGTCATTATTTAGGCTGATTTACTAAGCATTTTATTAAGGGATCAGGAAGTTTTTCAAGCTATTAGGAGCATTTTGTGAATAAAAGTGTAGAAATCAGCATGTGTACAGAAAATAGCGTCATCGGCGCATTATGCGAATTAGATACAAATATTATACAATTTTGTGCTAAAAAGCTATTAAATGCAGGTAATGCTAAACACTGATGCTGGAGGAATGAAACAATGCAAGTGGCGATGCACACAGAAGAATCACGCATTCACAAGGCGGTCACGCTCGAGAATCACACCGACATGGAAATAAGCAGAGAATCAACAAAGCAATTAAAGTGGTGTCAATCAAATAAATTCCAGTGGAAATCAAGAAATCTTGTTTTAATAAAGATTTTCCAGCTCACCTAGGCTTGTCGACCAAGTAAATCAACTCTATAAATTGCAAAAAGGAAGCCGATGTTTGTTGAGTTGGTCGGATGGCCAGAAGCCGATCTAAGTGAAGATGAGCTAACTTAGATGGTTAGAACCTGATTCAGACGAGAAGTAATTGGTGGTGAGTGTAGGAGCCAATGACAAGGGGACTGCCCATTTCACAGCCGTGCCAATTCCATTTTACTATTTTTCATAGGAGTAGTTATAATGATAAAAATTTAATAGTCCTAATAAAATCTGTTGATTTAAACTTCTTACTTTGTGTTCATTGTTATGCTGTGTTATAAGAGTCTTAAATGAATTCTCATGAATAGAATCATGCTTAGGAGCATAGATTAAAAAGTTTTGCACTACTGCGTTTGTTTATTTATATGTATATGCGTCGCATTAGCTATATGACTTGTGGTGAGTTGGAAAGAAGAACCACATGGAGATCCAGTATGCTACTATATGTTGAATGCAAGTCTTTGCATCATTTAGGGAGTTAGGAATAACCTCACTATTTCTCTCGTTGCCTCATTTTACTATTGAGTTCACAGCGGAAGCTGTCCTTACATAAATCACTAAGTGTAGAAGCACTTCTAAGTTGAGGGAAGCGCCAAACTCGATAACTAGTCTCGCGTTCTTAACATCTTCTATAACTTTTTATTTATCTTTACTCATTGCATTCATATTTATTTTTGCCAAGCATTTGCATATTTGTATTTCTGCATTCAAAACCAAAATCAAACCCACTTTTACAACCCATTTATTTACTTTTCAACACATCTCTCGTTTTCGCAGTATTACTTCTAGACATCAATATCTGTGGAATCGATAAAATATATACTTATTACTTACTGCAGTTTTGATCGCGTATACTTGCCCGTAAGCGATTCCGAGTCATACTTAGCTTTAAGTTTTCTTTAAGTTAATTACTGTACGATTATATTAGCACCCGAAACGCAATCCAGTTTAAGTTTTTGGTGTCGTTGCCGAGGATTGATCATTTAGGATTAATATTATTAGGACGGGAGTAGTTTTTATTGATAAAAGGTTGAACTTGTATTTCAGGAGAACCGAGATCCAAGGCACACATCAACCAATAGGGAAAGAGACCCAATACATTACCACAAGCAACAATCATAACAAATGGTATACAATCACTTTACAAATCAGTATTGGAGCAACAACGTACAACCACTGCAAACACGACTATATCAACATTCAAGCTATGCGGAGGAATTATACACAGATTTCAATATGAAACATCCTAACTAGAGATTTAGATTCATATTGGGGGAGATCACAGTAGAAATTGTCAACGACAAAACGGTCTGCAAGGAGTTCACAACATTATGAAGCATACAGAGGAATCTAGGCATCATAAACCTAGATATTCAATGTATAATCATGAACAATCTCTAAAGGACACAACTCGAGAAGAAGAAATACGGCTGGAACAGAAAAATGGTTGAGAGAAAATGGCATCACTTTCTCACCCTAGAAACCAACATTCAGAACTGAGGAAATAACTGAAGGAAGTGGTGCCAGCAATACATCAACAGAAGATACATATTTAAGGGCTGAAGTACTTAATGAGGCGTTAGCAATGGAACTTTTTGGTGAACTCTCATGGTAAGATTTCAGGCTAGCCATGCTAAAATAAAATAAAGAGGCTAAAGCTCTGGGATGTTCAGCAGAGGAAGAAGAAGAGTAACGAATGCAATTGGAGCAACAAGAAGAAGCTTGGGCAAGGTTCACCACCCTGGCCATTCCTGAAGCTGAAATTGAGAAAGCTGTTGTGGACAAAGAAGAACAAAGGATACGATTTCATCCACAAGAAAAAGCTCGGGCAAGGTTCGCCACCCACGCCACTCCTAAAGTTGAAATTGAGGAATTTGTTGTGAGCAAAGAAAAACAAAGGATGTGATTTCAGCAACAGGAAGAAGCTTAGGCAAGGTTTTCCACCCTGGCCATTCCTAAAGCTGAAACTAATGAATTTATTGAGAAGAAAGAAACGACAAGTTCCAATATTGATACTAAGCAAGTTTCCAGTGATGAAAGCCAAAGCGAGGACGAAAGTTCTCAACCAATCCGCATCGTGAGTAATAAGCCTGCAATGTTAAGCACGAAGTTTCTAACTTTTTCCAGTTGAGAAAAGGGAGAATCAATAGAACTGCAGGAGGAAGACGATAGCTCGCAAAATAGCAGACCACTAGCAATAGTGTCTAACGTTTTTAGGCTACCGTATGCGCAACCACATTTTGAATTGATCTGCCGAGGAAGTTGCACACAAATAATTCAACTGAGGTTCAATACGATGTATTAAACCCTATCAACCCTGACAAAGGTAGGGTATTCACGCATCAAGGCATATGATGAATAAAGGCAGGAGAAGGCTATCAAAGATGGCATCGCCTTTAAAATATATAAGTGGCTCAAGCAGGAACAAAATACACCGAGCGGAGTTTAGTGCAAGGATTCCACCCAAGTCCTGCACAACAGCAGTCCTGGAATGCAAAAACTCGGTATTTCTAACTTTGCGCGACAATTTTATTGCATTTTATTAGAATAAAAAGTTTTTCCATATTTACAATTTTCTTTATTTATTTCCTTACATTTTCAACTTATTAGTTTAGGAAGGAATTGGTTCGATTTTGAAAATAAGGTAGCAGAATTTAAATTTCCTTTTGTGATTATTTCCTTCCTTGCACAAGGATTTTTTAAATATCTAAAAACTCTATATAAACCTTGTGAAAGACTCGATCATCACATTCCAGCATTGTTCCTCAAGGAAATAATACTCTGTAACTAACAGTCGGAACCAATGGTTGCAAGAAGCATAACAATTGGTAAAGGCAAGCCAGTAGATGATACTAACGTTGAACATGCCGAGGCTCTTGGTGCCAACCTTATTGCTTCGTTTGGAAGGAATAGATTCTTGCAAGATCATAGATGGCTTGTGGGATGTATTCAACATCCAGTATTTACTAAGATAGGTGAGTTAGGTTGGGTTAGCTTGGTAATGCCCACCGAGAACGTAAGGCCAGATTGGGTTTGCCAGTTTTACGCAAATCTAAACAGGGAAAAGAAATTTTTCTCCAAAGTTGAAGGACAAGTGATAGATTGTAGATCTGCAGCCTTAAACAAAATTTTTTAGCTTACGAACAACATTGGGTCAGAGTGTCAAAAGCCCAACTAAGAAGCAGTTGCAGATGTGTGTGGAAACGATTGGAACGAAAGGGGCAAAATTGAAGAATCAATGGTCATTTCCAATGGACAGTGTTAAACCTTAATTGCTGGACTGGATTAAATTCATCAAGAATGCAATTATTCCATCAACCAATGCAAAGATAGCAAGTAGGGAGCAAGCACTACTCCTTTATGCGATCACAGTTGGAATGCCAGTAAATATAGGCAAGTTAGTAGAAGGAAAAATTCAGCTTGGGCCTTGGCCAAACGCAGGAAGATGTTTTACCCACACATTGTCACTAAACTGTGCTTGGAGCAGGGTGTTCAGCTCCAAACAACTGATCGAATTCTGAAGGTGCACACAAATCATGTTGAAGAAGCTGCAAATCTGAGGTGGAAGGAGAAAGGGAAGAAATTTGAAGTGTTTTTAAAGGAGGATAACTTAGTTAAGCAATTCAAGGCATTATTCATTAACTCATGAGAGTTCTGGGAATATGCAAGTAAGAGAAACGAGATAAAAGTAGTGGCAGCTGCGGCGCTCAAAGAATACTCTAAATGGCCAGAATTTCTAAACCATTTACTCAATTTGGAGCAAGGTGAGTTCAACGGTAATGCAAATTTCTAGATGGAAGTCCCTTATTTATTTTAAATCTATATTTCCCTTTCCGCATGCATTTCAACTAGTCGTAATTTTTTTTTTCTACAGCATGCATATCATGATAGGATGCAGATTTCAGTTCTTATTTTTAATATCGCATACATATCATTCATGACATTTAGGATGCAACTTTAATTTCCCTTTTATTGATAATAATCAGAAATTTTTTTTTCTTGAACGTTTAGTGCTAGTATTATTATTGCGAATCTGAGATCTAGTAGGAATTTTCTTTTCTTAGTAGAATTCTTAAGTTTCCCTAGATTCAAACCTAGTGCTAGAATAGTCCTTATTGTGCATGGCAAAAAGATCCAAAATTTTGCGAGGAAAACCTAGAGCTTGAAATAGAGTATTTAATTATGGAAATAAATAAGTTTTGGGGAACTAAGCCTCACCTTCATTGGGGACAATGAAGATTTTAAGTTTGGGGTGAGGGCAAGCCCGCGGATGATTTAAACTTCAAAAAAAAAAAAATTACGCATTTTCTTAGAATGAGCGAATAAGCCATAGGTAATCTCAAAATTCTCCACTTTCACTTAAGCAAAAGCTTTATTCCTTTGCTTAGACGATTTTTTTTGGGCTCAAGCAAGTCATTCTAAGAACTAAGGAATAATGATAGGAGCATAATTCAAAAAGAGAACCTGAGATTTAAATCTTGACAAAGTGTGTTGGCCAACCATAGCTTTAGGAAGCAGCTAAATGCGATAAATTGAGTAAAGGGGAATAATTGCGATGAGGAACGATATGCCAGTCACGATAGGGAGTACTTTGGACACGAACCCGACTCTTTGAGAAAGTTTGAAGTCCTTTAGGAAGAGAAGTTTATGCTAGGATTAGGAAAGGCGATAAAACATACTAGACCTGAACTTAAAGAAAAAGAAAAATGTTGATTCAGTTAATCAAAATGGTAATAATTAAGCTGTCCATTGCTTGGGACAAGCAATGATTCAAGTTTGACGGATAGCTCTCAAATAGGTCATTATTTAGGCTGATTTATTAAGTATTTTATCAAGGGATCAAGAAGTTTTTCGAGCTATTAGGAGCATTTTGCGAATAAAAGTGTAGAAATCAGCATGTGTACAAAAAATAGCATCATCAGCACATTATGCGAATTAGATACAAATATTATACAATTTCGTGCTAAAAAGCTATTTAATGCAGGAAATGCTAAACACTGATGCTGAAGGAACGAAACAATGCGAGCGGCGATGCACACAGAAGAATCACGCTTTCACAAGGTGGTCGCACTCGAGAATCATACCAACATGGAAATAAACAGAGAACCAATCAAGAAATTAAAGTAGTGTCAATCAAATAAATTCTAGCGAAAATCAAGAAATCCTGCATTAATGAAAATTTTCCAGCTCACCTAGGCTTGCCGACTAAGTAAATCAACTCTATAAATTGCAAGAAGAAAGTCGATATTTGTTGAGCTGGTCGGATGACCAAAAGCCGATCTAAGTGAAGAGGAGCTAAGTCAAATGGTTAAACCTGATTAATGCGAGAAGTAAGTGGTGATGACTATAGGAGCCGATGACAAGGGGACTGTACACTTCACAACCATGCCAATTCCATTTTACTGTTTTTCTTAGGAGTAGTTATAATGATAAACATTTAGTAGTTGTAATAAAATTTGCTGATTTAAACTTCTTACAGTGTGTTCATTAGTATGCTGTGTTATAAGAGTCTTGGATGAATTCTCACAAATAGAATCATGCATAGGAGCGTAGGTTAATTAGTTTTACACTGCTGCATTTATTTATTTATATGTATATGCGTTGCTTAGCTATCCACGTATATGACTTGTGGTGAGTCGGAAAGAGGAACCACATGAAGATCCAGTATGCTAGTGTATGTTGAATGCAAGTCTTTGCATCATTTAGGAAGTTAGGAATGTCTTCATTATTGCTCGCGTTACCCCGTTTTACTATGGAGTTCACAGCGGAAGCTGTCCTTTCATAAATCACTAAGTGCAGAAGCACTTCTTAGTCGAGGTAAGCGAGAAACGCGATAACTAGTCCCACGTTCTTAACATCTTCTATAACTGTTTATTTATCTTTACTCATTGCATTCATATTTATTTCTATCAAGCATTTTGCATACTTTTATTTTCGCATTCAAAATCAAAATCAAACACAATTTTACAACCCATTTATTTACATTTCAGCATAATTCTCGTTTTAACAGTATTACTTCTAGACATCAATCTCTGTGGGTTCAATAAAATATATAGTTATTACTTGTTGCAGTTTCGACAGTGTATACTTACGCGTAAGCGATTTTGAGTCATACTTAGCTTTAAGTTTTCTCTGAGTTAATTACTATACGATTATATTAGCACCCAAAATGCAATCCAGTTCAGACCCCTAGATTCATGAATCCTAACCTCCCATGTATGGCTCATGTTGTTGCGATCTCCAGGTATACCGAATTGATGCTGAAAAATTCTACTATGATCTCCCCCAAACTGCGACTGTTATTCCCAGTTAGGATATGGTGAATAGAAGTTTGTTGTGCTAGTCTCTTTCATATAGCCTTGTTGTTGATAAAAACGTGTTTGTTGTGGATTAGTGTTGTTGTTCCATTACTTATTCGCAAATTGATGAAATGCCATCTTTGACACTCGAGCTTGTGGTAATGTGATTGGGACTTCTTTCTCTATTGGTTTGTATTGCCTTGAATCTAGGTTCCCCTGAAATACAAGTATTCAACATTTAAATCAATAAAACTACTCTCACCATAGTAATACTAGTTCTAATTAATCAATCCTGGCAATGGCACCAAAAACTTGACTGACGCATTCTGGGTGCTAATATAAACGTACAGTAATTAACTCAGAGCATAACCTATTGCTAAGTGTTACTTGGAATTGCTTATGCGCAAGTATACGCGGTTAGAATGCAGCAAGTGATAAATATTTATATTTTATCATTCTCTACAGGGATTGATGTCTACAACTAATATTGCTAATGTAAGAGTTATGCAAATAAAGTAAAGAATGGGTTTGAAGTTGTTGTGTGTTTTGATTATGAATGCTAACAGTGATTAAACGTGGATGCTAACAATAAGTAAACGTGTAATGAGTAGTGATAAGAAGATAGTTATAGAAGATATTAAGGGTGCGGGACTAGTTATCAAGTTTCATGCTTCTCTATCCTAATAAGTACTCCCTCACTTAATAATTTATTGCAGACCCAGCTTCTGCTGCGATCTCCATACTAACTCAGGGCGACGCAAGCGTTAGTAAGGTTATTTCTAACACTTCGAATGGTGAAAAGCTTTTCACCGAATCATAACATATCATACTAGCTAATCAACCATCAGATCTAACATGTAAATATTCAATCTAAACTCAAGGATTGAAAGAAATAAACAAAGATCACCATAGAACATTAAGAATCACTAATGCTCTCAATTTTTTTTTCGAGAATATGTTTCTAAATCCACAAATTACACAACGAAGAAGACATAATTTAAAAATAACAAAGAAGGATAAATTATAGATGAGAATGTGATCTAAAAGACACTTGAAAGAAGGTACACGAAATAACAAACAACGCTAATATATTTTTTGTGTTTTTAATTTTTGGACAAAATGTGACAAGATGAATAACATGAACAAAATTTCAGAATAGAAATATAGAATATGAAAGAAACAATGGAAACATATATCCGATCTAGAACCTAAAGCTTTAATACCAAATGATATGAAACTCTTGACAGTTGGATTTAACAACCTTGTTAAAGAACAAGACCTTTAGAACTCAAACCCAAACCCCAAAAATAAGATGATTTCATCCTAAGAAAGAAGATAGAACGAATTTTACCTTGATGATCAATATCAAGAGTAGAGAAAACTTGTTTCTAAGCTCAAGATTCGAATCACTCCACAAATAGTTTGATCGACGCTACTTGAATGATCCTAACATGCAAATCTAAACACAAGATATGCAAAGAGTGCTCATGGCCTTTAGGCTCAAAAGACTTTGTTTCATTGAAACTTCAAAACATTCTTTTCTCCCCCCTTTCAACAAATAACTTGGCTATTTGTAGCCTTCAAGAAAACCTAAAAGTAACCTATTGTTATCTTAAAGGTTGTAACACTCAAGTGCTTAAATGCTAAAACAATCACTAATACAAATGTAACCTAAAAGCACATAAATGAGAACTTTAAAACTTAAATTACATGTAAATAGCCATAAATTTATAGATTGATTATTTTCTAGCCATTCTTCATGATTTTGTAACCATCTACAAGTTAATGAAGATTCCTTCTAATTAGCTTGAAGGTGGTTCTCCATTAATTGATGCTTGACTTGAATTAAATGAATCTTAACATATACTTAAGTTCATTTAATGCAACTTCAACTTCACTTTGAATTCAACTTAGGTCCTCATAAATAAAGCTCAGTGCATGACTGGAGTTCCAGGTGCTAATATAAATTGACAGTAATTAACTCAGAGCATAACCTATTGCTAAGTGTAACTCGAAATTGCTTACACACAAGTATACCTGGTCAGAATGCAACAAATGATAAGTATTTATATTTTATCGTTATCCACACGGATTGATGCTTAGAACTAATACTAATAATGTGAGAGTTATGCAAATAAAGTAAAGAATGGGTTTGAAGTTGTTGTGTGTTTTGATTATGGATGCTAGCAGTGATTAAACATGGATGCTAACAATAAGTAAACGTGAATGCAATGAGTAGTGATAAGAAGACAACTATAATGATGTTAAGGGTGCGAGACTAGCTATCAAGTTTCATGCTTCCCTATCCTAATAAGTACTTTCACACTTAATGATTTATGGCACGCCCAGCTCCCGCTGCGATCTCCATACTAACTCAGGGCGACACAAGCATTAGTAAGGTTATTCCTAACACTTCGAATGGTGAAAAACTTTTTACCCAATCCTACCATAGCATATTGGATCATCCTGCAGTTCCTTCTTTCGAACTCGTTGCATGCTGCATGCATGGGTAACTAATCGATGCATGTATTCTAAATAAATATACAACAGTGTAAAACATAATAACATGCACTTCTAACATGCTTCTAAAAATGAATCATCACCAAAAACTCCTATAACGCTGCATAGCAATAAACACAAGTAGAAAGACAAAATCAACCAATTTTATTACTACTACTAAATGTTCATAGTTATAACTACTCTTAAGAAAAACAAATAAAAGTTGGAATTGGTGCGGTTGTAAAATGTGCAGTCCCCTTGTTATCGACTTCCACAAACACCACCAGATGCTTTTCCTTTAGATTGGCTTTTGGCCAACTGACCAGCTCACTGAACCTTGGCTTCCTTCTTGCTATTTATAGAAATAAATTACTTGGCTAGCAAGTTGAGGTGAGTTGGAAAATCTTCATAA
This sequence comes from Sechiopsis laciniata, assembly GCA_037833695.1. NCBI lineage: Eukaryota > Viridiplantae > Streptophyta > Magnoliopsida > Cucurbitales > Cucurbitaceae > Sechiopsis > Sechiopsis laciniata. The sequence continues at coordinate 20,273 of JBBMKA010031591.1, forward strand.
AAGTAGGATCTCTTGATTTCTGCTGAGATTTCTTTGATTGGCGCACTCTTAATTACTTGATTGACTTTCTGTTTATTTCCTTGTTGACGTGATTCTTCGAACGTGACTTCCTTATGAATACGTTATTTTGCTAAGTGGATCGCCATCTGCATTTATTCACCTTTCCTGCATAAACGTTCTACGTTTCCTGCATTGGATAATATTTTAGCGCATTTTATTCAATATATGTACTTAATCCGTGAAACTACGCTTACGATGATAAATTATGAATAAATGCAACTTCTATTGGTTTTTACTCTCAATTTATTATTTTCGCCCGATTATTTCCTTTAATCCTGAGAATAATGCAAACTATAATAGCCTAAAATGTGCTCTATTTGAGAGTTATCAGCTACCAAGGATAGCTCACAACATTCCTGGGTACATGTCTATGCGTATTTGCCTACCAGAGGTAGCTCACAACATTCCTGGGTTACATGTCCATGCATGTTTGCCTACCAGGGTATCAAGAGAATAATACATGGGTAACATGAGCTACTGTGCTTGCCTACCAGGCTAACGATCAACATGAAATTCCTCTATGATTAACACAAGCATCATTTAATACTATCCATTTGTAACATTTATGGCATTCTCCCCTAATAGAATATCTCAATCATAAATCAACTCAAGCATCATTCAATACTATCCATGTGTAACATCTATAACATGCTCACGTAACAAAATATCTCAATCATAAATCTTTCTCACCCTAAGACAAAGAAATAGCAGATGGCCAACCAACTAACTAGTAATAGCAACAATCAACGACGAATAATGATCTTAGACAAATTATCGCACAAAGCAAATAATAGCTACCAATTCTAAGGCTTGAGTTAGGTGAAGAATGCCCTTACCTTAGCCAAATCCAAATAATCTACACAAAATTCCAAGTCAAACACTCCTAAAATCATTTTCGGGCCTCCGAGACCTGTAACACACAAATGACTCAAAACTAGCACCTCAAACCATAAAAAATAAACTCAGATCGTCAAATTAACTAATAGCGAGGAACCTCAAAATTTGTGTCCCAATGACTCACGGCGGCTACACACGCCTCAAAAACTCAGCTCGTGTGTAGGAACAAAAATGGCTTGGTCAATCTAGTAAACAGAAAAGCAATGAGACAAAATTCACCATTTAACACACAAACAAAACACCCATAACCAAACCAAACCAAACACATTTAATCCACTATTTAAATAACCTTAACCTTGCAACCAAACACCCTTAATCCATCACTTGAATGATCTTAAACGAGCAAACAAACAAGCTTAATCCATAACTTAAATGACATTAAACCAGCAACCAAACAAGCATAATCCACAACTTAAATATCCATAAACCTGCAAACAAACACCTCTTATATATCCATTACTTAAATAGCTTAAACACTATCCAAACACCTTATTAAACATATAACCAAACACTCACCTTCTTCTACCTTGAGATGACTCCAACACTGACGGCGATGACACCTTCTTGGCAGCGCAAGCAAACGACAATAGCACTAACTAGCTACCTTGGCGACAACTCTCACAGTGACTAAACCAAGTCGGCAGTGACAAACTTGCGACGCGATCTGAAAGAGACGACGGTGACCCAACCGACGACTCAAACCCATGGCGACGATGACTTTGGACCTTTGTGCGATGAGCTATACGCAGCTGCACAAGCACTGCATAAACCCACGATGAAACTTGCAGTGACTCGGCTTGCACGTTTGCTGAACGTCAACTCCGAATAACTAACCTACTGCGACTTGCGAAAAAGTGGTAGGAAACACCACCGGCGGTGACGCTTGCAAAAGGATGGCTGGAAAATTGGGGTTAAAGCCACGACAACGGCTAAATGAGAAGTTCGAAGGTGAAGGGCATGGAAAACGAAGAGGGAGGCGACTGCACAGTGGCCTTTTCAGACCTAGGGATCCTCGTTTGGACATTTGCTTAATAACCTTGACCAAAAATGTCTAAAATGCCCTCCTGAAACTTGTTTAACTTTAAAATTGCCACTAAACCTCATTTTATTCCAATTAATAGATTCAAACTAGAGTTATTGCAAAATAACACTTAAGAAAAGTTTGGGTCGTTACATTGCTGAATGATGTTCAATCCTCTTGTTTACCCAGGCCTAGGAAGTGAATTAGGATTAAATAGAAAAATATTTTGCTCATATTCATGTCATCTTTAAAATCAGTCATGTAAATGCTATATATAAATCCTTATTTGTGTTGTAGTTTGTTATAGTCAAAATTTCTTAACCATCTAAAACACCCACCTTTATCCTTAGGATTTTAAGAGAATGGACTAGCCAAAATGCGGACCAAGTTGATAATACACTAATACCTTAACAGAATAAAAAATGAGTTAACTCCAAACGTTAAAACCGAAAGCTTGACATAGAATTCAAACCTTAGAACAATCTAAGTTTGGGAAACTAAGTCTCACCTTCATTGAGGCAATGAAAATTTTAAGTTTGGGGGTGATGGTAAGCCCATTTTAGCCTAGCATGTCTACAAGAAAAAATTGTTAAGAAAAATGCCAAGGGAAAAGCAATATTGATAAGCTAAAAAACGATGTGAACTGCATCATAATTTTTTTTAGGCTAGTAGCCTTAGTGTTTCAAAGTACTCCGCTATTTAACTAGAGTTTCAACTTTTAAGAAGTTCCCTTCGCCTAGGAATGTTTTTAGACGGACGCTTTGAAAGTTACAGAATCACAAAATCTTCTTAGACCAAATCGCGAGAATCAAGGGATATGCAGCTAAAAATATAAAATTCGATAAAAGATATTCCAAAATCCAACTCTGATTTGGAACAAAAGATATTTTCCAAATCCTATTCTAAATCCGATTCCTTGGTCCCCAAGCATTTCAAAAGTTTATAAGTAGGAGAAAAATGAAGCGGAAAAGTGTGTTTGTTTTTGAAGTTCTTCCAACACCCGTGTGCATGCATCCAGTCCATTATCACTACCTCTTGGCCGTCGTGCCGCCTCATTTTACGTGTCAAGCCTGATTTTGAGATTGTTTGGTAATTTCTTGATTTTCATTTCCCCAGTGACTTAATAATTGATATGTTTAGAGGCTTGATTGGTGTTTTATGCCAAGGATAACTGGGTTAGAGTTTTATGACATGTTTAGAAGATTTAGGAGTCTTCAATTTTGTAACTGGATTGCAGATAAGGATTTTCCTCTAGGAGTTGTGTGAACTTCATTTACTAGAATTGTCTAAGTAATTGGATGTGTATGCATGTTTTTTTTATGATGGTCTGGTTAATTATGTTTATTGAGCCTGAGTTTGTATGTCGAACTAACTGGAGCATGTAAGACTTAGCTAAGATGTTGTGGTCTTTATGCAAAGTAATTGTGGAATTGATTGTGTAATTGGATATGTATGCCTCGGTATGTATGTCTTGACTATTTATGGCCTGATAGGCATGTTACTGAATGTTGAGTATCTGGAGCATGATAGACTTAGCTGGAATGATATATATTATATTGTGTTTGCCCATTGCATATTACATGTTATTTTTTCAGTTTCTTTTTAAGTATGGATTTAGCTTTTATCACAAATTCTTTGAAATCTTGTTTTTTAAATAAAAATTTAGGCCATTATTTTAGAAAGATAGTGGGGAGGGATTGAGGCATCATTTATATTTAGACAATCTGATGGTTAAGTTATTTATTTAATTATTGTAGTGATAAAATAATAAATTGTATTTAAATTCATAACTTAAAGGGTGAATTAGGAACATTGATGGGAAATGATAGGAAATGGTTAGTTTTAAAAAAATAATTAAGAAAGTAACTACTTTGTGGGAGTATTTGAATGCATGGCTAAAATAAAAGTAAGGAAATTGTGGTAGCTAGTCACTTTAAAGAAAATAATTATAAATCTATGGGGATTTTACGTGAATAACAAAAAAAAATCAAAAAAATGTCATCCATAGCACTTTTTTGAAAATATTTCATATATAGCAGAAAAATGGGG
>JBBMKA010031602.1:0-24298 GCA_037833695.1 Sechiopsis laciniata
GAGTTGTCTTAGGATCTAAGAGTGACAATTTTAGATTCTAAGTGTGATCTAAGTTAGCCTTCATTGTGAGTTTTTGCTAGGATCCTAGAAGGACCTCTAGCTTTGTAAAATCAAGCAACGTTTTGGCGCTTATCACTAGCCGAGGTGCAGCCGCAAGCATCCTTCCCCTTGGCCGAGAGCCTTTACCTTGCTGAGGCTGCTCTTGGCAGAGACCTAAGCTGCCGTGAGCACCTGTTTCTTCATTTGGGTAACTTCCACGAGCCACGTCGATCTCATAGCTTAGTTGTTTAGCTAGCTGAATTTTAATGTGTGCTTATTATTATATTTGCTAGGTTCGTGTTGATTCTACAGCTCAAGGAGCACTTTATACTTGTGTGATTTCTGCTTGTTTTCCAGGTAAGGTTTCTTATCGGGGTTGTATGGGCTCTGCGTTACCTCATTGATTACATCTTTGTTTACTTGTTTATTGTTTGCGAGCATGCTTAGTGGATAGGTTGATATGTATGTTTGTTGCATGTTTAGTGGATAGGATTTGTTGTCTCATTCTGTTTCCAGCTAGCATGTTTGTTCCCCGTTGACATGTTAGTACCATGCTAGGTTGTTCTTCCAGCATGCATCCCGATGTTTATGTTTGAGCTGTTAGTATCCTGCTAGACTATATGTTTTGAGCATGTTTAATCTATTAGGGACGAGATGCGTATTTTTAGATAGAACCTGCTAGATTGTCATCATTAAGAGGCTGAGAGCGGACATAACGTACCTTATCCCCACAGGTCGGGATCAGTGAGGGCTTGTTCCCGCCCCCGACAGTCGGGCATGGTCTAGCTCACCACACCGGCATAAGCTAGTCGGTAGCCTGCTAGAGCGGAGCCCATCACGGGTGCAAGCCTGCCTAGGACGGTTCTTAGCTTCAGGCGATCGAAAGTTTTGGCTGCTACAGCTGAGTGCCACGAACCTCGCACTACTATAGATCAATGACGTTTTTCTGAGTCTTTAGGCACGCGTACCTGGATCGGTGTAGTTTGTATAGCTCCCACATCCTTGCACGATTTTCAGCAGCATGCGGTGTGCGCGCACATGCATTATGCGCTGGGAGGAGAGCTCATTTGGGCTAATGTTCGTGAGTACACCATTTCGGTTTCTGAGTTTAGAGCCAGACACTGGGTATTCTTTCGATTGTTATAAGAGCAGTTTGGCCGAGGGTAAGTTCGAGGACATCTAGTTAGGATCAGATTTTTAGTTGGTCATTTGTTGCAGAGGGAGAAAGACCCTCGAGGATGTCTTTTGGGATTGGTTTTGGAAGCCAATCATTAGGTCGGGAGTAGGAGACTTTCGAGGATTCTGGATTTGCATCGTTAGCTCATGAGCAAAGATCTGTGTTGGTAACTGTTTGAATGTATACTAGAATACTAGATGATTTGATGTTACTGAGTGTCTTTGTACTCACCCTTATTTTCTGTGGTTTTCCACCAGGTAACTTGGGACAGCACCGGAACGGCTAGCGGAGGGAGCTAAATGATCATGGGAGCTTCCGACACTCTATCTTTTACGTCTTCTATTATTTTGATTCAGCATGTAGTCGGACACGAAGTCCGTAGGATTTGCATATGGAACCTGATGCTGTTGTTTTTTATATTTTGTTTCTGGATATTTCAAATTATACTCTAGCCAGGGTTGCTTTTAATGATTTGAACAGGGAATGTTTTAAACGTTTCAAAACAGGTTCCGTGAGATATCAATGTTTATTTATGCAAGTTATAAATGTTGAAATGATTTTATTATCTTTTAATGCATGCATGCTGAGTGAGAACCTAGGTTAGGACCATTTTGGGTCGGGTTCTTAAAGTTGGTATCAAAGCACAGAGTCATAGATTCTGTATACTAACCTGCTTTGTAGGTTGTTTGTCTCCATGATCATCAACACTCGAACAGCTGTCAGGTTTTTCAAAGTTCTTTGTTTAAGGGTTTTTATTACAGTACTTCGTCTAGTATACATGTGTACCCATTGTTGGCAGTGAGAGTCCGAGGGTGGACTAACTCTTTGTGGTTTCCGTGTTGATCACCAGTATGCTGGTTACACGTAGTGGATCAGGGACATCAGGTACTGCTAACAGAGAGATTGATGAGACAACATCCAGCGTTGACCCGACCTACGGGCTACCTTTGGCTCCGACTGTTAACTTGCCTAGAGAAGGGGTAGAGGCTACCATGCCTCAGAGTGAGACTCCTGGAGCAGAGTTTGCTTCGACCATGAGAGAAATGATGGTCGGACTATTGGCTAAACAGAGAGTTGAGACCCAATCGTAGCTTGCAGAGCAGAGAGAGGAGTCTCGGACACAGATAGCCTAGCTGACACAGCTAATTCAGCAGGCAGCAGCCTCGGTGATCCCTCCGGGAGGGCAGGATCAATAGGATCTTATTGATGACACTGATGAAGCCGCCGTGTTCGGTAAGTAACTCAAGGACTTTACTAAGTGGAAGCCTATCGAGTTTGATGCTTCTGAGAACCCGTTAGTAGCGGTAAATTGGTTGGCCAGGATGGAGTATATCTTCTTAATGATGGGATGTTCTGATGAGCAGAGGCCGACATGTGCGACCCATATGCTGGCAGACACAACAGTTTGGTGGTGGGAGTCCGTCGACAGGGGTAGACTAGCAAGATCTCCACCAGCTGCCTGGGAGTTCTTTAGAACCAAGTTCAGAGCCAAGTACATCAGTGAAGAGGCTCAGCAGCAGATGGCGGAGGCCTTCTCGAATCTGAAATAAGGAACATATAGCATAGCCAGTTATGAGAAGAAGCTCTCAGAGTACAGCTACTTCGCTCCAGAGCTCATAGCCACAGAGGAGCTCAAGATTAAAAAGTTTGTTGGCGGGTTGAGGAAGGAGGTTGCTTAAGATGTACAAGCACTCGCTCTTGAGTCGTATGCTAGAGCCGTGGCGCTGGCCACCATTTATAATTCTAAGTACCCGCTGGCGCAAGCCCTTGACGCACCAGTTCAATTTATTGAGCAACACTCCAGTCAGAAGAGGAAGTTTGAGTCTTCTAGTGGTTTTCGTTCGGGTGGACATCAGACTCGCCGTTAGGGCCAATTTCAAGGTCGAGATCAGCGCCAACTGCAGTATAAACCACAGGACCGCCAGCAGGGCGTAGTTAGGCAGCCGCCCCAGTGCCACACTTATGGAAGAACACACTTCAGTATTTATGGTGCATCACCTTGCTATAAATTTGGCAAGGAGGGACATCTAGCCAGAGCTTGTACCCAGGCCGGAGTAGTAGCCAAACCAGCCCAACAGTAGGACCGAGTACTTGCTACAACTCGCCAAGAGACGGAACAGACTGATGTTGCTATTGCAGGTATGCTGCTTGTCTTAGATCACTATGCATTTATATTGTTTGATTCGGGCTCGACCCACTCGTTTGCATCTGATTCATTTGTTAGACAAGTTTGTTTGAAACTCGAACCTTTAGGGTTTGAGCTGTATGTTACAACTCCTTCAAGAGTAAGTATGTCAGCTAGAGAGAAAGTTAAGAGTGGTCGGATACAGATATCCAAAGAGCTTTTAGTAGCTACCCTCATAGTCCTGCCTATGAGTCGTTTTGACGTTATCCTTCGTATGGATTGGTTAGCTGAGAACCATGCAATGATAGATTTTAGCCAGAAGAAAGTCGTGTTTAGACCGCCTAAGAATCAGAGCTTCAAGTTTCGCGGTGTCTAGAGCGGAGTATGTCTGCTGATGACTTCAGCAGTGAAAGACCGTCGTTTGTTAGCTCGAGGAGCTTGGGGCTATTTAGCAAGGTTGTCAAGTGAAACCAGTACTTCGTTGTCTGTTGATCAGGTACCAATAGTACAGGAGTTCACAGATGTCTTCCCTAAGGAGTTACCGGGCTTACCCCGCAGAGAGAGGTGGACTTTACCATTGAGCTTGAGCCAGGGACTCTCCCTATCTCCAAAGCTCCGTATCGGATGGTGCCAACTGAGTTACGAGAACTCAAAGTACAGCTGCAAGATATGTTTGACCGAAGATTCATCTGCCCGAGTGTGTCCTCGTGGGGAGCACCTATTTTATTTGTAAAGAAAAAGGATGGCTCGATGCACCTTTGTATAGATTATCGAGAGCTGAATAAAGTCACTGTAAAGAACAAGTATCCTTTACCGCGTATAGACGACTTATTTGATTAGCATCAGGGAGCTTTAGTGTTTTTCAAGATTGATTTGAGATTCGGGTACCATTAGTTGAGGATTCGGGATGCTGATATCCCTAAGACATCATTTAGGTCGAGGTATGGTCATCACGAGTTTGTGGTCATGTTCTTCAGGCTAACCAATGTCCCAGCAGCGTTTATGGACATGATGGACAGGGTGTTCAAGGCATTCTTAGATAGCTTTGTCATTGTGTTCATAGACGATATATTGATTTACTCAAAGACCAGAGAGGACCATACTTCGCACTTGAGACAAGTATTGACTGCTCTGAGAGAAAACCAATTGTATGCTAAGTTCTCCAAGTGTGATTTCTTGTTAGAGCAAGTGGCTTTCCTTGGTCACGTTGTTTCTAAAGATGGCATTGCAGTGGACCCTGCCAAGATTGAGGCAGTGCGTTCGTGGGCCAGACCGACTACGGTCACAAAGATTCGCAGCTTTCTGAGTTTGACAGGTTATTACCGAAGATTTGTCAAGGAGTTTTCCGCTAAAGCAGCACCCCTTACCAGATTAACTAGAAAGGGTGTTGACTTTGTTTGGGATGCCAGTTGCAAAGAGAGTTTTGCTTTATTGAAGCACAGTTTGACGTCCGCCCCTGCGTTGTCCGTTTCTGAGGGAACAGGTGGCTTTATAGTGTATAGTGATGCTTCCAAGTTTGGATTGGGTTGTGTTCTGATGCAGCATGGAAAGGTGATTGCCTATGCTTCCCGACAGTTAAAGCCTTACGAGAAAAACTATCTGACTCATGACATAGAGTTAGCAGCTGTTGTGTTTGCTTTGAAAATTTGGAGGTACTACTTGTATGGTGAGAAAATTCAGATGTTTACAGATCACCAGAGCCTTAAGTACTTCTTCACTCGGAAAGAGTTAAGCATGAGACAAAGGAGGTGGCTCGAGTTGGTTAAGGACTACGACTGTGAGATATTGTACCACCCGAGAAAGTCCAATGTTGTGGCTGATGCTCTAAGTAGAAAGACATCGCACTCTGCAGCTTTGTTGAGTTCTATAAGAACCTGACTCTAAAATAGTCCTAAACCCGGTTCTTACTCAACATGCATGGTTCAAAATATTCAAAATCAAACCTTAAACCAATACTAAAACAATTCCCTGTTCGTTCATTTAAAACGGTTCATAAGATAAAACATAGTTAAGCCTCTGGCTAAAGTTATTCAAAACAAGATTAAAACATGAAATCATTTATAACCCAACTATCCTGTATGCTGAATTAAGACAACAAAATAAAAATAAAAAAACAGCGGACGCCCATGATAAGCAGCTCCTCCTCTAGCCGTCCCGGTGCTATCCCAAGTTACCTGGTGGAAAAACCACAAAAATAATGGTGAGTACAAAGGCACTCAATAAGAATCCTCAACTGGGGTACAGTACGTAAGTCACATCATCTAGCATCCTAGCATACAAGCAGAGCAACATCACAAAGGCAGTCTCAACACAAGTACATTCACAGCATGCTTATACCATCGAAAGTCTCTAACTCTCGGCTAAGAATCCACTGTGGATCTCTAAATGGGTTATCAATATAACCCCTAAAATCTCAAGAGTCTCTAACTCCCGGCTACAGTCATTAGCTCACTATGCTGATCCTGAAAACTTGGGAGAGTATCCAAGCGTCGGGCTCTAACTGAACAGAAAGGTGTACTAATACACTAGCTCGAGGGAGCTCTCCTCCCGGCATCTAATGTACATACGCGCACACCGCACGCTCCTACAAATTAGATAAATGTAGGCCTACACAAACTATGCCGGTCCAGATGCGCATGCATATGACTCGAAAAGGTGAGCACTGGTCCACGCAGGCAGAAGGCCCTCGGTACTATATTGTGGTAGCTTGAATCACACCCAACGCCAGAAGCTAAAGGTCGTCCCAAGGCAGGCTTGCACCAAGGGAAGGACCCCGCTCTAGCAGGCCACAAACTAGGCTTATGCCGGGGTGGTAGCTACTCTACACCCGGCTGCCAGGGTAAGGAATCTGTCCTCACAGCCTACCGGTGGGGACACATACTTTGGTCCACTCTCAACCTCTAGATGATGATAACCTAACAAGATCTAGCTAAGAAGAAGTACCCTAGAGCTAAAAGTGTTCAACATCAATATCATTGCACAATAACATACAACATATCACAATCACAGATAAAACATTCACCGCAACATAGTAGTGCAATCCAGGGTACATAAATCTACATGCCAAATCCTATCAGACAAGCCATATAATCCTATCCACTAACAAGTATATCGTCAGAAAATAAACAGGCAAGCCTATACACTAACAAGTTCAGTAACAGAAATAACGTTCAAACACCTATCCATTAGCATGCTTAGAAAATAGTAACACACAACTAGAAAACTATCAGTGGCAAGTGTAGGGTTTACACAACCCCTGTAAGAAATCCTTACCTGGAATACAAGCAGAACGAATACACAAAACAATGCTCCTTGAGCTGCAGAATACCAACACAAGTAACAGCCTAGGCATAGCAATTAACAAGCACATAATTAATATTTAACAGCTAAACAACACTAATTGACCAAAGGCACAAGACTTGAGAAGTAATTACCCAAAACTGGGAAGAACAGGCTCGGCAGCAAGCTTCGGCGAAGGTGAAGGCTTACGTGTGGGCGAACGAGGCGCAGTTGGTGCGAAGCTCAGGTAAGAGCGAGGCTGCGGGCAGACTTGAAGAGCGAAAGTCTCGCTGAGGCGAAGGGCTCGCTAGAGCGAAATCTGAAAGTGAACGCAGCACAGCGGATCACCTTAGACAAGCGAACAGAGTGGTCTCGATTGCGAATAGAACAAGGGTCGACGGATCTCGACAACAGGCCATGAAAAACCAATAGAGAATGAGAAGAGTTTAGGCAAAACGGTGAGTGAGAATCGTGGTTGTTGTAGATCGTCTGGTTGTTTGCAAGGGCGAAGGCTTGCGGGACTGGGCAATCAAGTGATCTGCTCGACAATGAAGGCCGCGATCGTGAGCAGGCGCGTGCGCTGATGCGATGACAAAGGCTCGGTGCTGCAACAAGGATCGACGAAGGGCAAGGGCGGCTAAGGTTTGGCAAACTTCGTCTCGACGAAGGGTGGAGAGCAGCTAGGGTTTGGGTAAACTTCAACTCGACGAAGGGTAGAGGGCAGCTAGGGTTTGGGCGAACTTCAACTCGGCGAAGGGTGGAAAAGTAGAAGGAGAGCTCTCAGCAAAAGAATGATAAAAAGAAAGAAAGAAAAGAAGAAAAACATTCTTAAATAGCGGCCTTTTCGCCACGTGTCGAAATCTCTCAGAACCAACAGCCTTCGAGTCCTAGCGAAGACACATTTTTCTCTTTTTTCTCTTCTTTTAAACAAAACCTCCAAACTCTAACCAACAGGCTTCGAGTCTTGGCGAGGGAAACTTTAAACAAATAATTTCTTTCTTTTTCTCTTTTAACCAAAGAACTTCCAAGCTTTCCAAGATGCAACTCTAACCTTGGAACCTTGAAATCGAAAGAATAACCGAACTCAGCAAATAACAGAAACAACCTTGAAATCCTGAAGGCAAGATTACCAAAATGCCTCTAACGACTCAAACTACCCTAACGGCCCAACCGCTCAACTGAATCAACAACCGAACATACCTGGGGAACCGGAATGGAAAATTGGGCCGTTACAATACTCTTTCCTTTTATGACTTTCGTCCCTAAAAGTCCCTAAGACCAAAATAACTCCGATAAAGAGTCCTCATCAACCTCTAACTCCCAAGTAGCTTCCTCTATCTTCTGATTCCTCCATTAAATTTTAACCAAGTTAATCTCTCGGTTAGGCAAAGTCTTGCGATCTTGGGCTAAAATCTGCACTAGCTTCTCCTCGAAGCTCAAAACCTCATTCAGCTCTAATGGCCCAAAGTCCATAACTTAAGAAGGATCTGCCACATATTGATGAAACATTGACTCATGGAAAAATGTTATGCATTGCTGCCAATGACGGGGGCAAAGCCAAATGATAAGCTACTAAATCGATTCGCTCAAGAATCTCGAAGGGTCCTACAAACCTAGGACTCAACTTTCCTGTTACCCAACCTTAAGACCCCACGCATCGGCTCTACTTTCAGAAATACATGCTGGCCAACTTCAAACTCTAAACCTCTACGCCGAACATCGACATAACTTTTCTGCCTACTCTGTGCTGTCAGCATACGAGCCCTCATCTTCTGAACTACATCGTTAGCCATCTGAATCGTCGATTGATAACTATTATTGTAGGCAAACTCTACCAAATACAGGTACTGATCCCAACTGTCAGGGAAGTCTAAAACACCAGCTTGTAACATATCCTCGAGAATCTGGTTCACCCTCTCTGTCTGGCCATTTATCTGAGGTGAAAAGCAGTACTGAAGCTGCACTTGGTTCCCAAACCCTCTTAGAGCGCTCTCTAGAAGCTAGAAGTGAACCGAAAGTCACGATTCAAAACGATCCTCACCGGCACACCATGGTACCGAACGATCTGATCCAAGAATAACTATGCCCACTGCTCCACGGTGTAGTTAACTTTACTGAAGATGAAGTGTACATTCTTAGTCAGCCTATCCATAACAACCCAGATCTGAGTAACCCTCTCGGCGTCCTCGGCAACCCAGAAATAAGTCTATCGAAATCTCTTCCCATTTCCACTGTGGCACACTCAACGGCTGCAACAAACCTGCCGGTTTCTATCTGTGAGCCTTAACTTGCTGACAAGTGAGACACCGGCTTACAAACACAGAAAAATCTCTTTTCATATCCATCTACGAGAACGTCTGCTTGAGAACCTGATACATCTTGGTACCTCCTGGGTGCCAAGTAAATGGAGAACTATGTACCTCTACAAGTAACTCGGCTCGCAGTCCGACATCAGCCGGAACACACAGCCGACCTCTAAACCTCAAACCTCCGTCTAGTGTTAAAAAAAAAAACTTCATCCTCCTGATCCCTCTCAAATCAACCTTTTCATCTTGGGATCACTCAGTTGGCCATCGATGATCCTCTGCTTAAACGATGGCTGAACTGCCAACTGGGCTACCCTAGCGGTAACCTCTTCCAACAACACCGCAATACCAGCTCGCTCGAACCCTCTCTACAAATGAATCTGAGAACTCAACTAAGTTGTGGAGTGCAATGTCTTTCTACTCAGAGCATTCGCCACAACACTAGCTTTTTTTTGGGTGATACAATAATTCACAGTCATAGTCATTATCTAACTCGAGCCACCTCCTTTGTCTCATGTTTAACTCCTTCTAAGTGAAGAAGTACTTCAGGCTCTGGTGATCTGTAAACAACTGAATCCTCACACCACGCAGGTGGTGCCTCCAAAATTCTCAATGCAAAAGTAACTGTCGCCAACTCAACAACATGAGTCGGGTAACTTTCTGTCGAAGGGTTTCAGCTGACGTGATGCAAACACCATCACCTTACCATATCGCATCAAAACACAACCCAAACCAACTTGGAAACATCCCTAAACACTACACAACCACTCGTTCCCTCCGAAACTGCCAAACTGGCTTACGTCTAATTGTGCTGCAATGCAGCAAGACTTTTAGCCCAAAGAACTTCCTCCTTTTAAAGCTTAACGTACCATGAAACCATAAGTAACAAGCATGAAACATTCTGATCAAGCACTAACAAGCTACTAAAACAACAATCTTTAAAACAACAATCCACTAAGATCAGGCACAACACAACTAGCAAGGCTTCCTCACAAGTCAAGACTTGGAACCGACACTCCTTGGGCAACAACGAACCTCGACTAAAACAAGAGGACGTCCAAAACCTCAAAAGGTCAATCAACCTTCAGCAAGACAACAATAGCTTTTGAACTAACCATCCACTACGTGTTGGTAGAATAACAAACACTCGAGCTTAACAGTCACAAACTTCAACTCTTTCTAGGACAAAAGTTTCTATCTACTCACAATCGAATTGCGGCTCTTAACCAAGAGGAATATGCCAAGGACAGAAAACACTATCACCTCTTAACAGTCGCGTCCAAGCAAAAGTGATTAACAATCACTGAGCTGAAAAGACAATCTCCACTTAAAAACCATAATCATTTAAAGCAATACCTTAAATACAACTAAGCTCAACCTTAAGTTGCACCTCTAGGCCAACTCGAAGATTACTGCGAAACTAACCTTGGCTTGGCAACTGCCACCAAAGCTCCAACCGAGCAATTAAAAACTCACTGTCTGGGTCTGACTGAGCTCTGGCAAGGATCTCCACGAGCTTAGGGTCCTTCCGATGACCCTCAGACACATACTGCCGTAAAGATGGTCTAACAGCCAACTGACTAAACAATAATAAACCTTCTTCAGCACACAACTACACTGGCTAGCTCCAACTTTCTAGATACAGGAGTAAGAGACCAAACACGCTGCAGAATGTGTCATCCTTTTACTCAAAGCATCAGCCACTTCATAGCTTTACTCCAGGTAAAGATCTATACAATACCCTTAACAACACCAGTTGACAACTGGGTGGTTTCTAGTTAACCATAACTTACTTGGTCCCATCTGGGCTCTAACAAAACAATAACAAGGGTTCTACCAACCAAGGTCACGTTTCAACGAACAATCTTGTCTGACGACAAGCAATCCAACAACGAGCAGAATACATCCGCAGTCTCAAACTAAGGGCACTTTTCAAGATAGTATCCTCGAACTGAAACCCAGCTTCTTCGAAAACTGAGCACAATCTTGTTCCAAGTAAAACAACTCTAACGTGGTTTCCAATAACAACCGACACCAAAAATAAGCTACTCATAGGTACACATGTAAGTACAAAGACTAACCACTGCAGAAGACCGAAGTCTGGCCGTCTCTCATAGAAATGCCACCAATTGACTTCCAATAGAGTCACAACTAACGACTAAACACCAAGGGTTCAACTCTTTACGCTCTATCTCTAACTTTTTTCCACCTCTCGGGTAAACTTAGGGAATGATGCTCTCAGTCATTCCTCGCACATCTTTCTCTCGTGGCCATCTGACTACCAACAACAAGGATCACTATTGCTACATGATCAAGTGTTCTAGCTGGCACGTTCGGTGCAACATCTGAAAAAGAAAATGTGATGTACATCCAAGGAGGTCATAAAAATCATATGCACAACAGTGAGAACTGGGCCTGAACCTAGGCCTGCACCCAAGCTTGGTGCCAAACGAGCATTCTTCAGCCACATCATGAAGTGTTGCTAAAACAAAACTCTAGGCCCTGCTACAAATAGGCCAACAAGGTCACAACCTCTAGTGACGGTAACACCGATAACTCGTACAAGAACTCCAGACTCGTCAATCTGGCCATTGGCATCTCGTCCATCGGACATGCTTAAGATCTACTCATAAATCTCTGATCGATGCTCAACGAACATCTCTCTAACCACCACTCTCATGGCTACAGCATTGTGTCAGCTGAGCTATCTGTGCCCGAGACTCCTTTCGCTACGCTGCCAACTGCGCCTGAGTCTCCGCTCTCTGTTGAGCCAACAAACCGACCATCATCTCTCTCATGGCTGAAGCAAACTCTACTCCAGGAGTCTCACTCTAAGGCAAGGTAGTCTCTACCCCCTCTCTCGGTAATCAACAGTCGGGGCCAAAGGTGGCCTGTGGGTCTAGTCAACCCTGGACGTGGTCTCATCTACAGCTGGCTCGGCTCCAACTCCCCGGTTAGTAGTACCAGATGTCCCTACTCCTCTATGTGTGATCGGCACACTAGCGATCCACACATAACAATAAAACTAGTCCACACCTGGACTTTCACTGCCAACAATAGGTAACATATGTATACTAGATGCAAGTACTGTAAACAAACCCTTAGCAAAAGAACTTTTGTCATACCTGACGACCGTTGGAATGTTAATGATCATGAGGACAAACAACCTAACTCAGTAGGTCAGTCTACAGAATCTATGACTCTGAGCTCTGATACCAACTGTAAGAACCCAACTCTAAAACAGTTCTAAACCCGATTCTTACTCAACATGCATGGTTCAAAATGTTCAAAATCAAACCTTAAACCAACACTAAAACAATTCCCTGTTCGTTCATTCAAAACGGTTCATAAGATAAAACATAGTTGAGCTTTTGGCCAGAGTTATTCAAAATAAGATTAAAACATGAAATCATTTATAACCCAACTATCCTGCATGTTGAATTAAGACAACAATATAAAAATAAAAATAAAATAGCGGACGCCCATGATCAAGCAGCTCCTTTTCTAGCCGTCCCAGTGTTGTCCCAAGTTACCTGGTGGAAAATCCACAGAAATAAGAGTGAGTACAAAGGCACTCAGTTCATCCCCAACTGGGGTACAGTAGGTAAGTCATATCATCTAGCATCCTAGCATACAAGCAGAGCAACATCACAAAGGCAGTCTCAACACAAGTACATTCACAGCATGCTCATACTATCGAAAGTCTCTAACTTTCGGCTAAAGAGCCACTGTGGATCTCCAAATGGGTTATCAATATAACCCTCAGAATCTCAAGAGTCTCTAACTCTCGACTACGGTGATCAGCTCACTATGCTGATCCTAGACACTTGGGAGAGTACCCAAGCATCGGGCTCTAACTGAATGGAAAGGTGTACTGATACACTAGCCCAAGGGAGCTCTCCTCCCGACATCTAATGTATATACGCACACACCGTATGCTCCTGCAAACTGGATAAATATAGGCCTACATAAATTATGCATGTCCAGGTGCGAATGCCTATAACTCGAAAAGGTGAACACTGATCCACAACAAGCGGGAGGCCCTCAGCACCATACTATGGCAGCCTGAATCACACCCAACGTCTGAAGCTAAAGGTCTTCCCAAGGCAGGCTTGCACCAAGGAAAGGACCCCGCTCTAGCAGACCACAAACTAGGCTTATGCCAGTGTGGTAGCTACCCACACCTAGCTACCGGGGGTAAGAAATCTATCCTCACAGCCCGACAAGTGGGGACACATATGTTGGTCCACTCTCAACCTCTAGATGATTACAACCTAACAAGATCTAGCTAAGAAGAAGCACCCTAGAGCTAACACTGTTCAACATCAATATCATTTCACAATAACATACAGCATATCACAATCACAGATAAAACAGTCACCACAACATAGTAATGCAATCTAGGGTGCATAAATCTACATGCCAGATCCTATCAGACAAACCATACAATCCTATCCACTAACGAGTATATCGTCAAGCAATAAACAGGCAAGCCTATATACTAACAAGTTCAGTAACAGAAATAATGTTCAAACACCTATCCACTAGCATGCTTAGAAAATAGTAACACACAACTAGAAAACTATCAGTGGCAAGCGCAGGGTCCACACAACCCCGATAAGAAATCCTTACCTAGAATACAAGCAGAACAAATACACAAAATAATGCTCTTTGAGCTGTAGAATACCAACACGAGTAACAGCCTAGGCATAGCAATTAACAAGCACATAATTAATATTTAACAGCTAAACAACACTAGTTGACCAAAGGCACAAGGCTCGAGAAGTAATTACCCAAAATTGGGAAGAACAGGCTCGACAGCAGGCTTCGGCGAAGGCGAAGGCTTGCATGAGGGCAAACGAGGCACGGCTGGTACAAAGCTCGGCTAAGGGCGAGGCTACGGGCAGACGCGAAGGGCAAACGTCATGCTGAGGTGAAGGACTCACTAGAGTGAAATCCGAAAGTGAACGCGACACAGCAGATCAGCTCAGACAAGCGAACGGCGTGGTCTCAGCTGCCAATAGAACAAGGGTCAATGGATCTCGACATTAGGCCACAGAAAACCAACAGAAAATGATAAGAGTTTGGGTGAAACATACCTGAGGTGAACGGTGAGCGAGAATCGTGGCTGCTGCAGATCGTTCGGTTGTTTGCAAAGGCAAAGGCGTGCGGGACTGGGAGATCTGGTGATATGCTTGATGATGAGGGCTGCGATCGCGTGTGCTGATGCAGAGACAAAGGATCGGTGCTACGGCAAGGATCAACGAAGGGCGAGGTGGCTAGGGTTTGGGCAAACTTCAACTCGACAAAGGGTGGAGAAGTAGAGGGAGAGCTCTCAGCAAAAGAATGAGAAGAAGAAAGAAAGAAAAGAAGGAAAACGTTCTTATATAGTGACCTCTTCGCCACGTGTCGAAATCTCCCAGAACCAACCAGCCTTCAAGTTCTAGCGAAGACACTTTTTCTCCTTTTTCTCTTCTTTTAAACAAAACCTTCAAACTCTAACCAACAGGCTTCGAGTCCTGGCGAAGGAAACTTTAAACAAATAATTTCTTTCTTTTTCTCTTTTAACCAAAGAACTTCCAAGCTTTCCAAGATGCAACTCTAGCCCTGGAACCTTGAAATTGAAAGAATAATCGAACTTGGCAAATAATAAAAACAGCCCTGAAATTCTGAAGGCAAGATTACCAAAATGCCCCTAACGGCTCAAACTACCCTAACAGCCCAACTGCTCAATCGAATCAACAATCGAACATACTTGGGGAACCGAAATGGAAAACTGGGCCGTTACAAGTTCCCAGATTCATTTGCAGAAAGAGTTTGAGCGAGCCAGTATTGCATTGTTATTGGGAGAGGTTACCGCCAGGGTAGCCCAGTTGACATTTCAGCCGTCGATTAAGTAGAGGATCATTGATGGCCAGCTGAGTGTTCCCAAGTTGAGTAGGTTGACTGAAAGAGTTCAAGAGGATAGAGATTTTAACTTTTTTTAGCACCAGACGGAGGTTTGAGGTATAGAGGTCGGTTGTGTGTTCTAGCTGACCCCGGGCTGCGGGCCGAGTTACTTACTGAGGCTCATAGCTCCCCGTTTACTTAGTACCCAAGAGGTACCAAGATGTATCAGGATCTCAAGCAGACGTTCTGGTGGATGGGTATGAAAAGAGATATTGTAGAGTTTGTTAGCCGGTGTTTCACTTGTCAGCAAGTGAAGGCTCCCAGAAAAAAATCAGTAGGTTTGTTGCAACCGTTGAGTGCGCCCCAGTGGAAGTGGGAAGAGATTTCGATGGACTTTATCTCTAGGTTACCGAGGACGCTGAGAGGGTTTACTCAGATCTGGGTTGTTGTGGATAGGCTGACTAAGAGTGCACACTTCATCCCTGGTAGAGTTAACTATACCGTGGAGTAGTGGGCACAGCTGTTCTTGGATCACATCGTTTGGTACCATGGTGTGTCGGTGAAGATTATTTTGGATCGTGACTCTTGATTCACTTTTTACTTCTGGAGAGCGCTCCAGAAGGGTTTGGGAACCGAGTGCAGCTTCAATACTACTTTTCACCCTCAGACAGATGGTCAGACAGAGAGGGTTAACCAGATTCTCGAGGATATGTTACGAGCCTGTATTTTAGACTTTTCAGGTAGTTGGGATCAGTACTTGTATCTGATGGAGTTCGCTTACAATAACAGCTATCAGTCGACGATTCAGATGGCTGCGTTCGAGGCATTGTATGGTAAGTGATGCAGATCTCTAGTGTTTTGAGAAGAGGTTGGTGAAAAAAGGTTTTGGGGCCCGAGCTGTTACAGATGACTAACGATGCAGTGCAAAAGATCAGGGCTCGTATGTTGACGACACAGAGTAGGCAGAAGAGTTATGCTGGTGTTCGGCGTAGAGATTTAGAGTTTAAGGTCGGCCAGCATGCATTTCTGAAAGTGGCGCCGATACGTGGAGTCTTAAGGTTTGGTAAGGGGAGAAAGTTGAGTCACAAGTTTGTAGGGCCTTTTGAGATCCTTGAGCGGATTGGTTCAGTGGCCTATCATTTGGCCTTGCCCCCGTCTTTGGCAGTCGTGCATAATTTTTTCCACGTGTCAATGCTACGTCAGTATGTGGCAGATCCGTCTCACATTGTTGATTACGAGCCGTGGAGCTGAACAAGGATTTAAGCTTCGAAAAGAAGCCTGTGCAGATTCTAGCTCGGAAGTCCAAGACTTTGCTTAACCGGGAGATCAAGTTGGTTAAGGTTCAGTGGAGAAATCAAAGGGCAGAGGAAGCGACTTGGGAGTTAGAGGATGAGATGAGGACGCATTACCCAGAGTTGTTTCAGTCTTAGGACTTTTGGGGATGAAAGTCTTAAAATGAGGGAGTATTGTAACGGCCCAGATTTCAATTCCGGTTCCCCAGGTATGTTCAGTTGTTTATTCGGTTGTTCGGTTCGGCCGTTAGGGCAGTTTGAGCCTTTAGGGGCATTTTGGTAATTGTGCAATCAGGGTCGGTTCTATAACTATCCAGGGTTTCAAGGATGTTATGTTATTTACTGAATTCGGTTATTCCTTTGGTTTCAGGTTTCCAGGGTTAGAGTTGCATCTTGGAAAGCTTGGAAGTTCTTTTGGTTAAAAGAGAAAAAAGAAAGAAAATAATTGTTTAAGTTTGCCCTCGCCAGGACTCAAAGCTTGTGGTTAGACTTTGGAGGTTTTGTTTAAAAGAAGAGAAAAAGGAGAAAATGTGTCTTCGCTGGGACTCAAAGGCTGGTTGCCATGGACACGTGGCATATGGAGGTTGATTAATCGATTAAAAGAAAAAAAATTTACATTTAGCTCGCGAATCTTTTGTCCAGAGGCCAAAATGCAAAACCCCAATTCGAGCATGCTTAGTGGATAGGTTGATATGTATGTTTGTTGCATGTTTAGTGGATAGGATATGTTGTCTCGTTCTGTTTTCGGCTAGCATGTATGTTCCCCGTTGACATGTTAGTACCATGCTAGGTTGTTCTTCCGGCATGTATCCCGATGTTTATGTTTGAGCTATTAGTATTCTGCTAGGCTGTATGTTTTAAGCATGTTTAATCTGTTAGGGACGAGGTGCATATTCTTAGATAGAATCTGCTAGGTTGTCATCATCAAGAGGCTGAGAGGGGACATAACGTACTTTGTCCCCACAGGTCGGGATCAGTGAGGACTTGTTCCCGCCCCTGGCAGCAAGGCGTGGTCTAGCTCACCACACAGGCATAAGCCTAGTCTATAGCCTGCTAGAGCGGAGCCCATCATGGGTGCAAGCCTACTCGGGACGGTTCTTAGCTTTAGGCGATCAGCGGTTCAGGCTGCTACAGCTGAGTGCCACGGACCTCGCACTACTGTAGATTAGTGACGTTGTTCCGAGTCTTTAGGCATGCATACTTGGACCGGTGTAGTTTGTACAGGTCCCACATCCTTACACGATTTTCATCAGCATGCGGTGTGCGCGCACACGCGTTATGCGTCGGGAGGAGAGCTCCATCGGGCTAATGTTCGTGAGTACACCATTTTGGTTTCTGATTTTAAAGCCAGACACCGGGTACTCTCCCGATTGTCATAGGAGCAGTTTGGCCTAGGGAAAGAGGCCCTCGAGGACATCTAGTTGGGATCAGCTTTTGAGTTTGTCATTTGTTGCCGAGGGAGAAAGACCTTCGAATATGTCTTTTGGGATTGGTTTTGGGAGCCAATCATTAGGCCTGGAGTAGGAGACTTCCGAGGATTCTGGATTTGCATCGTTAGCTCATGAGCAAAGATTGTTGTTGGTAACTGTTTGCATGTATACTAGGATGCTAGATGATTTGATGTTTCGTACTGTACCCCAGTTAGGGATTCTTACTGAGTGCCTTTGTACTCACCCTTATTTTCTGTAGTTTTCCACCAGATAACTTGGGATAGCACCGAGACGGCTAGCAGAGGGAGCTGTATGATCATGGGAGCTTCCAGCACTCTGTCTTCTATTATTTTGATTCAGCATGTAGTCGGACACGGAGTCCGTAGGATTTGCATATGGAACCTGATGCTGTTGTTTTTTATAATTTGTTTCTGGATATTTCAAATTATACTCTGGCCAAGGTTGCTTTTAATGATTTGAACAGGGAATGTTTTAAATGTTTCAAAACAGGTTCCGTGAGATTTCAATGTTTATTTATGCAAGTTATAAATGTTGAAATGATTTTATTATCTTTTAATGCATGCATGCTGAGTGAGAACCTAGGTTAGGATAATTTTGGGTCGGGTTCTTACAGTTAGTGAGCTTTCTTAACAAGTTTGTTTAAGTTTGGAAGGTTTTTCACAAAACATGGCATCATAGGTTTTTACCGTAAAACTTTAGCACTAGTCCATTCTTCAGATTCTCTTAGCAAATAATTAATGAAAACACTACAACCTTCTTCTTTCTTTCTTTTTTTTTTTTTTTTTTTTTTGAGAGAGAGAGAAAGAAACAAATGGGACTTTTGAGAAGGGTGAAGAAAAACTAATTTGATTTAATTATTTCAACCATGTTTAATAGTGGTTAAGTTTGTTTGTTTGTTTTTTTTTTTTTTTGGATTTCAAAAGAAAAAAGTTTGTTCATATAAGGATTAGAATTGGATATCTAAAAGATGAGAGAACAAAGTGGAAAAAAAATAATTAATAGTTGAAAGAATAAAACTAGACATTTAAAATTTAAGGAGTCAAAATGAAACAAACATGATAATTGAAGAATCAAAAAGACATTTTAGTCTAACAAAAATTGAGGACCACTTGATTAAGTCAAACTTTTATTTTAGTCTGATTTCCTTCCACTTTTGTATGCTTAATTTCTTTTAAAATGTACTTTTATCTATTCATGAAGATAATATAATTACTTTTGAAACTGTCATTTAAAAAAAAAAATTGAAGATACCTATAATAATTAATCTACAAAAAAAAAAAAAAAATCATATCTAAATGAGATTATGACTTTAACTTCTTCATAAAAATCTATATTCTCAAAAGAGTTATTATAAAAGTTTCAATTTCTTAACTACTCAAAATAATTTTTGAAACTAATTCTTCATCCAAATCCCTTGTGATTGAAAAAAGAGAGAGATAGAAAAAACAAAAAGTAAAGAGAAGAAAATGCAAATTGTTTAGAGAAGTGAAGCAAAGATTTGAGAATGAAACAGAAGGCAGAAAAAAGCTGCTGGTTTGAAGCTGCAAAACGTGCAAGGCAAGGGTCCCCATTGATTGTCCCTCACGAAAACTGCCTTCTAAAATCGATTAATTGTTGCGTCTTAGGCTATTTCAGTGCTCCACTTAGAAAAATGAGCCTTTGACGTTAATGAAAAGAATATAATGTCCATATAAATTAAAATTTAACACATTTATCTCGACCTTCCAATAAAACACACTTTGAATGTTTAAGATTACAAAATATATTAAAATGATGATTAGCCTAATTTTAAATTTCAATATATTGATGAAGTGAACATTTTAAAGAAAATACTAATAAAAAAATATAATGACTAAAAATGAATATTATTAAATTATAAAGATAAAAGTGTTCAATTTTAAAACATAAGACCAAATCGAAATTAGATCCCAAACTTATGAACCAAAAGACAATTTTTATCTTTGATTTATGTACTTATTTAAAAATTATTTTTGAACTTTTGCTCATGTCCATATTTAGATGTCAATAAAACTTGTAGGAAATTAATTCATACGTAGGTGGACAACATGAATTGAACTCATCACTTTTAGCATCCAAGACCATCTTTGATCAGTAGACCACTCCATGATGATCTAAGAACTCAGAGGAGAATCTATTATGTACATTTTTTGTAACAATTTAACAATTATTATTTAAAGCATTTTAAACATTTATTTGAGAGATTAAAATTTGAGGATTTTTTTTTCGTTTTTTTTAATATTATAGGAGAAAAATGTATTTGTAATAGTTATTAAAAAGTGGCTAAATAAGTTATGACTTTAATATTTAAATCTAAAATACTTCATTAATATCCGTTTTCAATATTTGGAAGAAAGAACCATCTTTAGTGTGTCTCCTGTATCTGTTAATTGAGAGATCCCATTTAAATTATTCACTCAAATAATTATTGTCAAAATGTAGTTTCAATTATTTTTGTCATGATATTTTATGGTTCACATGGTTTTTATTTTATTTTATTTTTTTTGAAAACATGTTTCGCATAGTTGTAGATCTCATACCAAAATAAAAATTAAAGAAAAGAAAAACTGATGCCGTGAAATGTGCTGAAGAAAAGTAATTGTGGACTTGTAGTCATCGAGCATGTTTTTATATAAAAACGAGGATGAAAATGTATTATACAAAATATAAAAGACCAAATCAAAATTTAAAAAAAAATAAAAAAAATAAGGGTGAAAATGTATTATATAAAAGTATAAGTTACTAGTTAGTTTCATATATGCTTATGAGATAAAAAACAATTTTTCATCTCACAGATAATTCAATTTTAACTCTAATATTAACAAATCAAAATAGTAAAATTAAAAATGTTAAAATATAATTCTTAATGTAGTTATAATTGGAGCAGTCCGTTCTCCAACGCGCAGGCAGTTGACTTCGACCAACAGGATTAAAAAGAAAATTGAACAAATTATTTAGTCAATGATTCGGATTTTTAATCAATTGTTTATTCATACTTTCATATGCCATAATCAATGCTAAATCCAGTCTCCATTTAAAATAATAAAACAAGTTGAGTTAAAATAAAATATTATTTCAGGTTTCTTTTTATTCAAACCTCTCTCTATATATTTTTTTTTCGAGGATACAATCGTATCTTGTATTTGGAATAAACTTCAATCTTGATCTCAACTAGGGTGTACATGAGTTGGGTTCCTTAGGATTAAGGATAATTTTTGAACCAATCCAAATAGTTGGGTTGATCAATTTTTTTAACCCAATCCAACTAAATCCTATATTTTTGGATTAAGTTGGTTTAGGTTGTGTTCATCGATTCAAAAGAATTAAAAGTTTTAAGCGAGATTGCACTTTTGACGAGAACATATTTATTGTTTCAACCTTTGAAAATCAATTTTCAATATAAACTTTTGGCTAATTATTAGTTAAATGTTTAATTTAACCTACAAATCAAAAGATATTAGACGAAAGTCGAAATATAAAACTAATTTACAAAAAATATAAGATTATAAAAAATATAAGATTATAAAAAATATATAAAAATTCATTTGAATTTTAAAAAATATTGTATACGATTTAATAGAAAAGGAAACTTAACTAACTCAAAATATATATATAAATAAATAATAAATTAAGTTAATAAGAAAATAATAGATTAGGTAAATTTTTCAGGAAAAAGAATTTTGAAAAAATTTGGAGTTAAACTTCCGTAAAAAAAGAAGAATATAAAATATGGCAAGAAAACAAAACAAAAATAGCAAAATAATAGCAAAACTGAGAATTGAATTGGGGTCAATTACATTGTGTACAACTCTACAGCCACTAAGCTACAAAACATTTACCTAATAAAAGCAGTAAAATAGTATACATTGGAGTCCGAGTTCGGGTTGAACCCAATTCAAAACCACATAACCAGCGACTCAACCCAAAAAATTGGGTTCCTTAAAATTCTAACCCAACCTAAATAGGAAAAAATATAACCCAACCCAACCCCTATGATTTGGGTTGGATAATCCAAGTAGTTTGACGATTTTTTGTACACCCTTAATCTCAACTTGTAAATTTAAAACAGAATTTTTATTGTTAAATGATGTTGGTATTGGGAAATGGTTCATCGAATTCACAGTAAATGTAATGAGTAAAGTACCATTTTGATCCCTAAGCTATCATGCAAGTTCTGTTTTGAGCCCATCAACTTTCAAAAATCCAAGTTCAATCCCTGAACTGTTATTTTTATTCCGTTTTGATCCCTGAACTTTCAAATGTGCAATTTTATTCTTTGAACTTTTGAAAAAAATTTAAAAAAATTCTTGGGTTAGAAAAAAAACTTAACCACAATTAAAACTAATAAGGTGGCAAAATAATAATAATAATAAATAATAAATTTATATCATCTTCTTCACCCCTCTCCTTCACCTCTCTCTTAAGACATGTGCATTTCAAGTAAAAGAAAAAACAGAAAGCATAAAACCTTACTCCTAAATTTGAATATGAATTTCTAAAAACAAAACCAATGTAACCACTAAATAACAATAACGTTTTATGCTATGTTAATTAAACAGAGTTCCCAAATTCGTTGCAAATTGCAAGGCCCACTTGCCTGCTGACAAAAGTCCCCAAATTGGTTTCAAACTGGCAGCCAGTTTGTGGTTGAGATCCCGCTGTGAACCAGTTTCACTGCCACTGCAGAAGCTGCCGCCGCCATGTTCACCGTCAGAGACTCTATTGTAAGTACAAGCATTTTTTTGTTCATGTGTTTTACGTTTTTTATCAGTTTAGTGTATGGATTTGTGAGTACATTCCAAGGTTTGTTTAGAAACCCATCTTCAGTTCTTAAGAGGGCCTGTTACATTGGTTTTGTTTTTAGAAACTCTATCTTGCACGGTTACTGAAATTTGGGAGTAAAGTTTTATGCTCAGAGAGATGTGAGGGAGAGAGGTGAAAAAGATGATATAAATTTATTTTTTTATTATTATTTTGCCACCTCATCAATTTTAACTATGGTTAAGTTTTTTTTTTTTTTTTTTTTTTCTAATCTAAGAATTATTTTTAAATTTTTTCAAAAGTTTTAGGACCAAAATTGAGTTTTTGAAAGTTCAGGGACCAAAACGGAACAAAAATGATAGTTTAGAGACGAAATTGGATTTTTGAAAGTTCAAGAACTAAAATGAAACTTAGGGACCAAAATAGAATTTTACCCAAATTTAATTTATAAAAAATGCAAACAACCAGAAATGAAAATAGAGAACGTTACCAGATTAGTCAAATTTAGAAAATAATTGCAAATATGGTCACTTTTAAAAAGTTTACCTACCATAGTCATAGTATTGTATTAATAATACATAATACCATATTAATAATAAATCATATTATATTAATGAGTATTACTAATACAATATTGAAACGTATTAATGACTATGGATACAAATATTTTAAAATTTGACTACATTTATAATTATTTTGCTAGTATAGCCAACCTATTACAATTTTCTACAAAAATATAGGTGTTTGAACCATATATAACCTCTCATGCTTAAGTGAAAAAACAATGATCTTAGAAAATAATTTAGTAGAAAGGATAAGCTTAGAGAGAACTTGCTTAACTTAATCAGATTTTTCTAAAATGACTTTAGAGTTTATATAATCAAAGGATTAGTAATTGTTTTCTAGCTTACTTACGTCACCATTATGTGGTGGTTTAATGACTAACGAAACATCCTACTTCATTAATCTAAAAATAATAGTCTAAAACGTCTCGTGTACCTCGATCGATCTCTTCTGCTCTTAAACTCCTTCTTCGAGGCATCACATGTTGTTTCACTATGCATGGCGCCATTTAAAAGTTAGCACCCAGTCAATCCTCGTGTAGGTCGATTGGCTCTCGTGGGTTGGCCTCCCTTGGTTTGGGCCAATTCGGGGATCGGTATGATTGTAGGAATTCATAGATGCAAATAGTAGATTTTCAGGAAACAATTTCCTAACATCTATCATAGAATCGCATGCATAACAATTATATGAATTACATAGGGAGTAAAGAATTACAACCTTTAATGCGTCATTCCCAGGTCTGAAAGAACACATCTGCAAGGAGATATTAGGGCTTCAACTGCAACCTTTCCAATTAGTCCACCAGCAACAGAGCGATCCCACGTATTCTAGTACGGAAGGGGGTGAACTGTTTCACTCTCTTACTTTTATTAGGATGTGGAGGCAAATAAGAATTTAGGGCTTAACGGTTTTTCTATCGTATGGAAAAACCTTCTTTTTTACTCTCTTACTCCTAACCCCACATATATACGTACAATTAGGGTTAGGCAAAGAGAAACACAAAACCCATCCAATAACCCTTAATGGCTCATCCAATATAAAACCTTTTGGGCTTTATGTTTAGTTCAGTCCATTGCTGTTACGTGTGACCTCTTAAGAATTAGATATTTTAGTTGTTAGTTTAATCTAATTAATCTAACTATAATAATTATTCTCTAGCTAGTAATTATTAATTACTAAAATACGCTAATTATTATCTCCATAATAATTCATATTTATATTTAGTAATTGCTGGGATTTGTCTTCGGACACAATTCCTTCAATCTTCCACTTGTCCGTAGACAAGCTAGCAATACTGAATTCCTTAAATCTCTTAATACTAGAATTTGACAACATGATTAACATCTGATGTAATCCATGATGTTTCTCAAATTCTATTCCTTGATATCCGAGTTCGA
>JBBMKA010031623.1:0-24296 GCA_037833695.1 Sechiopsis laciniata
ATATTCATATGAATAAATAATTTCATCAACAAATATATTTTTATTTGAAAATTAAAAGGGTAAAGTATAGAAAAAAATATTAAAAAAAAAAAGTAAACGGGGCGGGGATCGGGGAATCGGGAACGGAGAATACATTCCCAGTTCCCGACCCCGATTAGTCCACGGGGAATTTTTTCCCCTGTCCCCGGCCCCGTTAGGGGCGGCTCCCCGCGGGACTGGGTCCCGCGGGAAAAATAGACATCTCTAATCTTATCCATTTATATTTGTTTATTGAATTAAAAAAAATTAAATTTATCTATCACAATTAACATAGTTTAATTGACATTTAAAATGTACTAATAATCATTAGATCGACCACTGGAGTTCTCAATCCCTAACAATAACTATGTTTATTTGTTTGTTTTTGCAAGGTACTAGCATTTTTAAAAATAAAAAAACAAGTGTTTATTAGTCACTATGTTAATCTTAAGTATATATTATAATCTTGTTTTATAATATATAATCTTAAATAAATCAAATTCACTATGTCAACAAATACAATTAAATGTTGACTTATTTGATTGAGTTGTATTCCAATTTAAGTTAGGAGTTTGATTTTAAAAATTAATATTTACTCTCATCTTATTTAAAAGTATACTCTTAGGGGGTGTTTGG
This sequence comes from Sechiopsis laciniata, assembly GCA_037833695.1. NCBI lineage: Eukaryota > Viridiplantae > Streptophyta > Magnoliopsida > Cucurbitales > Cucurbitaceae > Sechiopsis > Sechiopsis laciniata. Next base: position 655 of record JBBMKA010031623.1, read on the forward strand.
CTCGAGAGTAAAAATTATATAAGGTGGTATAGTATGGTAAAAATTTTGCAGGGTGGTCTAAAATACAGAAAATCAGTGTTTGGGGTGTAGGTATAACAAATGGGTATACTAGAAGTCAGTGTTTGGTGTATAGGTATAACTGAGGATGTACTGAAAGTCAATGTTTGGAGTGCAGGTATGACAGATAGTGTACCAAAAATCAGTGTTGTATATGTATCATATAAGTTGGGAGAAAGTATCTGATGCAAAAAATTCTACTTAAAAAAACTTGTAAATTAATATTAATGATAAACATGGAGTTAATTATAATCAACATTGACTTAATAATGTTCATACAAGAAAGATCAAGAATGCACATGTTTTTAAGTTTTAAGAAGAAAAGTTAATAAATTTAGAGTAAAATTAAACATCTGAAAGTATAAAGAATAATGGTAAAATTATTATGATGAGTTTGAAGTTATTTTTTATTGATTTCTATTAATAATTGATATTGATTCAAGAATGTTAATAATTTTAATGCAAGAAAGAATAAAATTTGAACATACTACTAAAATTTATAGAGTAAAAATTAATAGAGTTATATTTCTACAAAATTTCCTATGAAATGTTTTGATGATGTTTAATATATAAATATTATGACGTTAATTATAAAATTATTTATTTATTTTATTCATTAATAGAGCAAAAATAGAGAAAATGTTTGAATCCCAATCTCATTTACTTACAAAATAATTAGATTCATGTTAGTGATAAACCAATTTAGAAATAACTAAATTCTAATTTCATTGAAATCATAATGACTAAAATCAATTTATTTCTAAATTTTAGGAATGTCTTAAAATAGTTAATGACATGTTTAAATTTAAAATTTGATAGAATAATATATAAAATGTTTAGTAGTTTGTCAAAAAAAAAAAAACTGTTAGAACATTATACCAACTTGGACTCGGATGACTTTAGTTCAAGTTTCTTATGAGGCACTTAAAAAAATTTAAGTCAAGAAAAATGGAGTGGAGTAAAGATGAGAATATAAACCAAGAGGAAAATAAAATAAAATTTTAAAAAATGGCAAAAAAAAAAACTGAAAAAGGAAAATAAAATATAAAAAATGTCACAAAAAACTATATTGCATGAGTTTGACTATATCAGCGGGATGGGTTTTGACCATGTCAAGCGGACTTTAAAATGCGGCTACAAGCTATATTTAATGTATGGGTGTTAATTGTATAGTTGCTGGCCAAATGTGGGTATAGGTGGGCGGACAGAATCAAACCATCCCATACCTATGGGCCAAACAAGCCCTTAGTAGTGTTTGTTGTTCCCATCCCCAATTTCAAAAAAAAAAATAAAAACATAGATTTCACATTTTATTTTTAATTAGGCTAAATTATCAAACATGTTCATAAACTATCACATTTTTGTCAAACCTACTCCTAAACTTTACAACATGTTTAAAAAATATCCTTACCATTAATTTTGGATGGAAACCGTTAAGGTTATATTTAAAAAATATCCTTGAATTTTAAAAAGTTTCAAAAAACTCTTGGTTTTAAAAAAACATAAAATTTAAATAATTTAATTTTCAAAATATTTGAATTTAATGTGTCAAACTTTGACGAAGGTAAGTTAGAAATTCTCAATGACTCATAAAAGTTTTTAAATTGAAATTTTTTGTTTATTATTACTTCAAAATTAACACTATAATTTACAACTCATTTATAATCTTGTAATTTATTTAAACTTCTGAATTATCATGGAGTGGCTCACGTGGTCAAAGAGGGCATTGGGGTCCTTAAGGTAATGAGTTCAATTTATGGTGGTCACCTACCTAAAAATTAATTTCGTGCGAGTTTTCTTAGTTTGAGATATTTTTTAAACAAAACTTTAATTGTTTTCATCCAAAATTAATGATAAGGGTATTTTTGAAATGTTTGGTAAAGTTCAAAAGTACTTTTGAAACTTTTCAAAGTTTATGAGTAAATTTGACAAAAATGTGATAGTTTAAGGGCATGTTTGATATTTTAGCCTTTTAATTATATAAGCCTAATATGTGAAGAGAAGAGAAATATCATAAACTGATTTATTAGAAAGTATAATTTGGAAATGTGTTATTTAATTAACCCAGATGTAAAATGAATGAGGTCGGTTGTTTAGTGGAATCTAAAACATTTAGAAGTTTTTGCCATCTTTTTACCTATTTTCTCATCAATTTTCTTTGTTCATTCATTTTTATTTTGTAATTAAAAGTAAATTGCGAAATTACTCACTGATAAATAATTCTATGACATCAACTATATTTATATAATTCATTACATAGAAATAAGTTCTATTTAAATGGTATAATATACAACTCAATTTATAAAAATATTAAGTTCATATAAATTAAATTGTTTTATAATATAGCAATACAATTAAAATGAATTGAACCGATAAAATGAAAGATTAAATAATTTAAAAGTGATATGTATTCTTAAATTAGACTATATATACATCATTTAGAATATGACATGATAGTTTCACAATAATACATCATTTCATAATAGTTTTTTTATAAAACAAAATACAAATTTAACACGAATATGTCATGATAGTTTCACAATAATACATCATTTTATAATATTTTTTGCATAAAAAAATACAAAATTAACACGACTATCTGATTATTCTGAGTCATTCTTATAAATGTATTTATATTAATAAAAAAATAAGGTCGACTACCAACAATTGAGTTTTCAACATCAAAATTTCCTTCTTATGCCTCTCATCGTAATTTTATACGATCGACTTGGTGGTAGTTGGCAAATTAAAAATAAATTTTCTGCTCTCAAATAAATAAAATCAAATACCGATTTCTATAATTTTTACCAAATAATAAAATCATTAAATTATCGACCTTTCAATCAGAACATACTTTAAGACTTAAGTGAATCATATTTGTTACTAGATTTAAAAAAAAACACTCACACAAAGTTATTGCCTAATTAGATGTAAAAACAAAAATCAAGAATTGCACAATAATCAACAACCAAGTTATAAATCTCGTCGTCCTTTTTGTAAAAGTCTAACATTGAATGATGTTTGGACCTTCCATTAAGAATAAGTTAATGAGAATTCAATTAGGATTTAAGACCTTTTGAATAACTATTTGATTTATTTTTTTTTAAATTTAAGTTTACTTTTACTTATATTTTTTATAATGTGCTCAATTTTTCTTATAATGTATGTAACTTTCCTTAAAGAAAGTATGTTAATCTTAATCAAATTTAAAAAATAAAAACAAATGTTAGAAGCTACTTCTTTTATTTTCAAATTTTGGTTTGGTTTCTACAAATATAGGTAAGATCTAAATACCCATATAGAAGAAAAATATATGATATGATTGTTATTGTAAACTTAAATTTCAAAAACCAAAAATTAAGGCCCCGTTTCTTAACCATTTTATTTTTTGTTTTTTGTTTTTGAAATTTAAGCCTAAAACAAATACCTTACAGTATGTTTTTTCTTATTTGGATATCTACATTTTACCTATATTTTAAGAAACCAAACCAAAATTTGGGAACAAAAAAAAGTAGTTTGCAAAAGTTTGTTTTTGTTTTTGAAATTTGGTTAGCATTCACATACTTTCTCAAGGAATGATTGATACATTGTAGAAGAGATGAAGCACATTGTAGGAAACTTTAGTAAAAATAAGTTTAAATTTTAAAAACTAAAAACAAAAAACTAACTAAGACCCTATTTGATAACTATTTGGTTTTTAGTTTTGTTTTTTGAAATTTAAGCTTATTCTTACTCAAATTTCTTACAATGTACTTCATCTTTCTTACAATGTATTCCCTGCTAGTTGTTTGCCTAATACCATTTTTTTTAGTTTTGTGGTTTCAAATTTTTATGGACTAGAAAGGAGAAAGAGTAAAATTAAATGTAAAATACGTTGATATTTAGCGTGATTGTAATTACTTATTGTATGTTTTTGTTATTTTCAAAATCATATGGAAAGAAAAAAGGAAAAAAAAAAACACATACACATCTTTTAGTTTAGTCACTTTCATTGTAGTAGAAATCTCAATCTACTGTGAAGATTAATGTGAAAGAATTTTATGAAAAGATCATCATTGACTTATGGCAAGTACAAGTTTTAAGATCTGCTAATACAATCACGATTACACAAGGATTTGAGGAGAAGACTAAGATGTGGTGCTTTTAAAATAAAAAAGATTAAGTAGTGATGATGACCTTGTAGAGGCTAGTGATGGTTCCAACTGAGGTTCTAATAAATCAAGTAATCACGAGAAGAAGAAAGACTTTGTGAAAAATAAAGGTTGCTGGAATTGTGGATTGTTTGGTCACATGAAAAATAATTATATCCTAAAGAGCAAGTTCGTCAAAGGGTTCAAGTTTGGATGGGAGGGTGGTCTCTCTTGCTAGAGGAGATGGTGACTCTAGCTAAAGAAAAAAAAAAAAAATCATCCTTATGGTATGTTTACTTTGTCATGATAGAGGATAATGTCAACGGTTGCACAAATATACACGCAGACGTTGATTGGACGTTATGTAAAGTGTGTGGTGGAAGTTATGTTAGTGGTTGAAGAATTTTCAAGTATACCAAGTAGGTGGAAGTTGCACCATAAATTTCAACATGGTGTATCGACATGTGACTAAGAAAAAAAATAATGTATCTATCTTTTCTTGAGAAAGTAGGTGAATGCTAAGCAAATTTCAAAAACTAAAACAAGCTTTTGGAAGCTATTTTTTTTCATCTCAAATTTTGGTTTGGTTTCTTAAAATATAGGTAAAATGTAGATATCCAAGTAAGAAAAAACTTAGGGTAAAATAGTTGTTGTTGACTTAAATTTCAAAAACCAAAAATTAAAAACAAAATGGTTATCAAATAGGGGCTAAATTGTTATCTGTAAGGACCCGACTTCTAAACCAGTCATAGACGCAGTTCTTACTCAACATACATGATTTAAATACAAATATAATAGAAAACCAAAAAAAACTAACTCATTTTATTCAAAGTATAAAACAATTCCAACAAACAAAGAGTTTAAGCTTAGTTAAGTTTCTGACCAGAGATTATTCAAACAATTTGAAATAATAAATCAACCATAACAGTCATGCTGAATCGATGAAGAAGAATAAAGAATAAATAAATAATGACAGCGAACTCCCATGATCCACTACCGCCTTCTCTAGCCATCTCGGTGTTATCCCAAGTTATTTGGTGGAAAACTACAAAAATAAGGGTGAGTACGAAAGTACCTAGTAAGAACCCCCAACCGGGGACAATACGCAAGCATCACATCATCTAGCATCCTAGCATACATGCAATACAGTCAACCAACAAATCGCTAAATAAGTTATTAAGATAACTCTCAATACCTAGAGAGTCTCTAACTCTCGACTAAATGATCAGCTCATTATGCTGATCCTGAATACTTGAGGGAGCACCCAAGTGTCTGGCTCTAAATTGAACAAAAAGGTGTACTGATGACATCAGCCAGAGGGAGCCATCCTTTCGGCATCTAATGCGTGTGCGCATACACTGCATGCTGCTGCTAACTAGAGTAAATGTGTCTACACAAACTACGTCGATCTAGGTCTACATGCCAAATTACAAGGAAAGGTGTCAACTGATCCATAAATGGTGGAAGGCCATCGACACCCAACTATGGCAGCATGTTCACACCTAACGCATGAAGCTAAGGATCGTTTCATGGCAGGCTTACGCCAAGGAAAGAAACTCGCTTTAGCAGGCTACAAACTAGACTTCACTGGGGGGAAGTGCATCGCATCTCAATCTTCGACTACTGAAGGTGGGAATCAATCCTCATCGGTCTCGACCCGTGGGGACAACTATACGTCGTGTCCTCTCAGCCTCTAGATAATGAAAACCTAACAGCTAAAATCTAGGATTTGTACATGCTAAGCTCTAGTTAGATCACAACATGTTCATCATACAAGAATATAAGTTATCCTATCAGGATTCTACAAATCAGAAACACAACCGAGTTACATGCTAACACCCTAACAGTCATGTCATCACATATGACATAATAGGATTTCTAAACATGCTGGAAATCAATAAAGCATACAACATAGATGCAATCAATGAAACAAGCGCAGGGTCCACACAACCCACGACAAGGAATCCTGATTTAAAATAACAACACAGAATAGTAAAAGATAATCATTGAGCTGTAGATACCAATCTCGAACAGATCTCAACCTAGACAAACAATTCTAACTTAATTAAATAATAAATTAATCAGTCATCTAATTTAACAGGAACTCAGGGAACGAAGGTTACCCAAGTCCGAAACGTAAGGGATCCGAACCAAAGTTGCTGCTCGGTGGTGCGTTAAACGGTGAGGGAGGGATCAGCATGCAATTGTAGGCTCAGCTACAGCAGGGACGCGGGTATGCGCACCGGGCTGCGCACGAGACTATGCAAGCGTGAGGCTCGATAGATCGGTACAGGGATGGGCGAGCAGTCGTGAGGCGTGGCTGCGGTGCAGACGAGGATCGCTGTTGGGCGGGGCTGCTGTGCATGGTGGAGATGTGTGCTGGGTGGCGATCAGGCGTGCGTCTAGCGAGTGTGGTGCGCAGGGCTGGGGTACGGGTGCTTGCGGGTGGAGAGGCTGTAGTCGTGATCGATCGGAGGCGTGGCATGGCGGCGATCAATGATTTGGGAAGGAGAAAAATGATGGAGAAGGGAATGCAGGAGATCGATGAAGAAGCAAAGGGTTTTGGCTTCCTGAGTTGCGATCGATAAAAGAGACGTCGAATGGAATTTAATTGATTAAAATCCTCCTTGCCACTTGGCATTTTCGATCAATTTCACCGTCGGATCGAGTTGAAATTTGAACAAAGTGTTCTTGACACGAGGGTCTTCAATCTGAACGGTGGGATGGGATTTTAGAGGCTTCTAGATCCAAATTTAAGTGGCGATTTGGTTCACAATTTTGTGAGATTTTTTTTTGTTTATTTCTTTTGATTTAGTGTTGTTTGTTGTCAAGATTGTTTATCTTGAGTTGTTTTATGTTGTATGTCTCTAGTCGTAACTAGGGAGTACTTGTTGTTTCCCATCATCGATTATAATGGAGATTTGACTTCGGTCTGTGGTTTTTTACTCTTTGCCATGGAAAGTTTTTCCACGTTAAAAATTTTTGTGTGTTGTACTTGATTTATCTACCATATATATGCTTGTTGATTTTTTATTAGATACACAAGATAGTGAATAATTGATTCAATTAAAATAGTATTTATTCCCAACATTATTTACATCATCTAAACATTACATATTAAAATATTGGGCATAGAAACTAAAAGAATAAAATTTTGTTTCTTTTCCTGTTCTCTTTTTCTTTTTCAAATAAAAATTGAAAAAGTAAAGGTTAGATATGAAATTAGAATAAATTATTTGCTTCCATTGCACTCTTTTGTTGGATGAAATTTATGATATACTGAATTGCTTTATATCCTTTGAAAGGCATTGTTTAATGATTTGTCGTTTAGTAACTTTGCCAGCTAGCTTCCGTAAACATTGGACTCCGTCAGCCAGGTACAAATGAAATAACTATTTTTACAGAGAAAATAACATTACTTCATTATTAAGAGACAATGAACTTATTTGGTTTGCTGTGGGATTTAGATTTAGAATTTAAGGGCTTGCAAATTGTTTTTTTGGTAAATGTAAAAAGTGTAGAATTTGATTTTGAGGGTTTAGAATTTTGAGGTTTAGAAACATAGTCTTTTAAACAAACTAAACAACTTTTTTTTTTTTTTTTTTTTTTTTAATTTTAAATTTTGCAGTATCAATACAACAAACCAAACATTGTAATCAAGATTCCGGAGAATTTGATTACGATACTGGATTTCGGAGAATCCAAATTCTGAAAAATCTGGATCCCAACCCGCAAACCAAACAAGGCTTTAGAGTTTTGGTGTTCAAATAATTTACAATCCAAGTAATCAAACCAATCCAACTAATTTGACAAATTAAATTGAGGAAGAGTTGACCTAAAATAATTGGAACTAATCTGACTCACCTGAATTGATTATTAAGTTTAAAAATATCTTCTTTTTACCTATAATATAATTACTTAGGTTTATACTTATTTTATTTTATTACCATTTTTAAACTTTTTATTTTTCAATATTCTTTAAAATATTTTTTAAGCCTTTAGAATATTTATATTTGGATAAAAATATATAATCAAATATTTTATCTATTTTTGTTGGTTTTAATTGTCTATTTACTTCACATGTCATCTATTTTTGTTATTTTAATGATGTATTTGCTTTATGGAAGTCAAATATATTTGTTGTTATGTTGTATAGTTGAGATCTTCGATATGAATCATGAATGTGAGATTAGTGATAAGTGATTTTTATTAGATATTTTATATTAATATTTATATCAATTTCATTACATTTATATAATAATTGTTGGAGATTGTATTTTATTTATGTATAGTATATGACTAATTTGATGAAATATATTTATGTTTGTAATATATTGATGAATCCGATAATACGTCCAACTTGAAAATATAAAAGTTGAGTTGGATTAAGTACTTTTAATTTGGTTACGTTAGATTGAAAAAGTGATCAATTCAAATTTTTAAATTGGTCAAAAAATTTCGGCCAACCAACCAATCCAACTGAACTCATATATACTCATAATTTCACTAGCAATGCAAAAAAGGATCAGTAGCCAAATCAATACAATCCTCTCTAAGAACAGAAGAAACCATGGGTGGGACCATTAAGATGTTAATGGTGAAATTTATGTGAATAAAATATCATAAAATGAGGTTTATGTGTAAAAGATGACGAATCTAAAAAATGTTAGAAGATTTTACTACTTTTGTAAGATAAAGTGACTATTACTTTTGTTGTTATATTTTATTTTTTAATTCAACGATATTTAAGAATTAATAAATCTGAATCAACAATTTCTTAATTATACATGATATTAGAAGAGCTATATTTTTATTGGTGTTTTCATTGTCATTTAATTTTGTGAAAAAAAATTAGTGTTAGGTAATATCATATCTGAGCTATTGAAGGTGAATGAATATTCTATACAATAAAAAATCTTATCTAATAATTGAACAAAAAAAAACATCAACAGTTTTGTCATCAATTTTATGATTCTATTTTGTAGGCATAGTTAATATTTGTTTTGTTAATTTCCATATTATTTTGTCTTTGGCCTAGCTGTCTGGCTTTTCCTTCATCTATCTCAATTGTGCAGTACTAGGTAGGCAATGTGAAATAAAATGTCAGTATTATTGGACTATTATTTTGAGTATTGTGGATTTATGTTTTCATGGCTACTTTTTCTAACTTGACATTCAACAATTATGATTAGGGGTGTTCACATTTTATCCGAAAATCAAATCGACCGACCAAAACCGACCAAATTAAGGTCGGTCGGTCGGTGTCGGGTAAATAAAATAGTTAACCGTCGGTCGGTCGGTCGGAGATTTTTTTTTAAAAAACCGACCGATATTGTAATATATATATATATATATATATATATATATAATATATATTACTAAAAATATTTAAAATAAAAATGTTATCATAGCAAATAAAAATATTTAAAATAACTAAAAAAAATTAAATTATAAGAGTGTTTCCAATTGAAAAATATTTAGAATTAACTAAAAAAAAAAAAAAAACCGATTTAACCGACCGAACCGACCGACCGACCGTCGGTCGGAATTTTCGATTCGAAAAAAATTTCGGTTCTATCATTAGAAAACCGATATGTCGTTTATCGAGGTCGGTTTTCTCCAAAAAACGACCCCGACCGACCGACGAACACCCCTAATTATGACAACCATTCATTAGAAGATATCTTCTAAAAAAATGTCTTAGTTCTATTCTTGTATATATTTATATTTAGAGAAAAGAAAACAACATTTTATTATCAAGTCTTATACAACCATTTATTCAAATTAAAAAAAAAAGAAGTTTATTTGTCATAGTGACACAGCTCAATTGGCATTCAAAATGTATTAATAATTATGAGATTGGCAACTCGAATACTCAGCCCTTAAAAGAACTATGTTTTTTTGTTTATTTTTGCAAGGCCACTAGTAATTTTAAAAAATAAGAAAAACATGTGTTTAATAGTCAGTATGTTCATTTCAAAAAATAAAAATAAAAAAGTCAGTCTGTTAATCTTAAATATATATTATAATCTTGTTTTAAAATATATAATCTTAAATAATCCAAATTCATTATGTCAACACATAGAATTAAGTATTAACATATTTGATTTGGGTGTGTATTTTAATTCAAGTAGTCACGAATTTAATTTTAAAAATTGAAATTTAACTCTTATTTTATTTAAGAGTACATTTTAGATAGTGTTTGTTGTTCTATCCCTAATAATAAAAATAAAAATAAAAAACAAACAAAAACAACAACATAGATTTCACTTTATATTTTTAATTATATAAACCTAATATGCGAAGAGAAAAAACAAATCATAAATCGATTTATCGTTAAGTATAATTTGGAAATGTGTGTCTGTTTTATCAGTACAAATTAAGAGATGTGGATGACAAACCCTACCTAAAGGACTAATCGTAGTGTTAAATTCAATTATCACCAAAAAAATGAAACTAATTTGCCATCGATCATTTCAATTGAAAATGTGTTATTTAAATAGCCCAAATGTAAAATGAATGTGACTGTTTTGTTTAGTGGAATTTAAAATACTTAGATTTCTTTGATCCCTAAATATAAAGATTATTATTTAACCATTTATCAAAAACTTATCGGATTCAATTGACATTTAAAAAAGAGAAAAAAAATTAAATATAAAATAATTTCTCACCGACAATTCAATCCAAAATTAAAACATGTTCAATCAAGATTGGGACAACTCTTTTTTTTAAATTAAAACAAAAAACATAAATATTAATACCACTGAGAATTCAATCCAAAATTATAGGGTTGAAATGGATTGAATTGATACAATACATAGAGTTTACACTCAAATTGACCGCCCAAAAATTTAAATTTGTTCAAAAATTTCCTCGAACTCAATTCTAATTATATATACCATCACCTAATTTCATATTTAAATATTGGGCATAAAAGCTAAAAGAATAAAATTTTGTTTCTTTTCCTTTTTTTTTTTTCCTTTTCGAATAAAAATTGAAAAAAAGGGTTAGATATGAAGTTAGAATAAATTATTTGCTTTTATTGTACTGTTTTTGTCGGATGAAATTTATGATATATTGAATTGCTTTATATCCTTTTTTTTATAAAATGAAAAGAAAATTCTGATTGGTCTATTATTTTAGAGACGTGTTCAAGCAATGAAAGAACATTTATGATTGTTAGTTGAATTTAATGAGTAATTAACTACTTAAAACAATTTGGTGGACTAATTTTTATAATTATTCAAAATAATTTATTTTTTTTAATATTAAAAATAAAATTAATCATTTATTTCTAATTTTTTAAAATTATTCTTCACTTCTATTTATTTATTTTTAATTACTAAAAATAATTATTTTTAATTACTCATTTCTAATCATTGTTTTTTAATTACTCAAAAATAATTATTTATTTGAATTTGCATCTAAATAAATTATTATATCTAATTTATTTACAAAAAAAAAAAAAAAAAAAAACTAAATTCAAACAAATTTTTAATTACAATTCTAATTTTTAAATATTCAAAATAATTTTTTAAATTACCTTTTCATCCCAACAATCCTCATTGCTTAGTCACGTACCGTAAACATTGGACTCAGTCAGCCAGGTACAAATGAAATAACTCTTTTGACAGAGAAAATAACATTACTTCATTATAAATAAACAACGCCCATTAGGTTTTTTTTTCTTCTCAAAACTAAAATTTAGGTTTTTGAAGTTCAAATGGGTTTTTTATTTTATTTTTTATTTTTTTAACATAATAGGAATAGGAGGATTCAACCCCATTTTATAATTATTAATACACTTTATTATTTTATTTTTCCTTTTTAAATTCAATTTATAGTTCGTAAATATATAAATAGTAAAAATAATAAATGCATTATACTATTTTCATTGCTCAATAATCTTATTAGTATCGATTATTTAAACTTAAGTTATTTATTTTATATGTTCTTTACTAAAATGCTAAGAACATACATCTTATTAATTGTTCTTTACTAAAATGCTAAGAACATACATCTTATTAATTAACGCATTTTATTACCTTTTTTTTTTTCAAAAGATAATACATTTTACTACTTAAACCTAAATTATCTAGTTTGAATTGAATTTGGTTGAAGTGGTGTAATCGGTTCAGTTCGACTCGACTCGATTTAATGGCTAAACTGGAACCGAACTGCTCAAATATCACAAGAAAACTAGCAACCGAAACCGAACCGCTCTGAACTGATAAACCGACGGTTTGGTCGATTCGGTCAATTAATAATTCAAAACAAATGGCAATCTTCCAGGTTCAAACTCAGCCCAATAGGAAAATCTTCGAGCCCTCTCCAATTATTGATCCATTTGTTTATTTATATAGTACTTATGCTTAAATTCGCTTAAAAATAAAATAAAAATGCGACATACCTAGTTCGAATTAGGATAGTTTAAAGAATGGACGGAACTCATGCCAACTAGGCTACAATACACATTTGTGCTACATTTCTTCTTTTATTATATACGTAATCGGTTATTTCCGATATCAGTTCATTGAAAACCGAAACCGACCGAAAATATTCGATTTTTCATATTTTAAAACCTAAACCGCCCAATAAATTCGGTTTTGGTCAGTTAGAGCGGTTTGTCGGTTTTGCCTTGCACCCTAAGTTGAACAACAAAAAATTGATAAATATAAAAATTGAACAAACCCAAGAGGAATCATAAATTTATAATTCAACTCAATACTTATATTTCGATTGGACAAAAAATTGACACTGCTCGATTTAATAGAAGAAAATATGGTCAAATAATATACTTTAACACACGATGTTTCAAGCATTCAACAGATAACACGTAAGCATACGCGGTCATATGCAATCAAGTGATAAGATAAGTCATTCTCCTCAAGGACTGGTTTATCTAAATAAGTGTTAAGTGAAAAGCCACGTACAGAAAAGCAAAGGAGATTTTTTGTGGTAGAGGTATTTCTATTTAGCACTAATTTAAATAACATGCAAATGCGACAGGAATGTTAAAGACACTGCTAAACTAACAAAATTAGCTGTGATACGAGTAATGCTGCTAACCTCAGATAACGAATAACAATAACAGAATATTAAACTTATTTAATGCAATAATACTAGAATAAAAATGCTAGAAACATTATAAAATACTCCAATGAGATGATAGGTTTGGGTTAAGGGTATGTTGAGTGTGATTAACTTGCATCAAATGTGAGGTTATGGTGAAAAGCAGACTCCGCACAACATGTGATCAAATGCTCTTTATCAAGACGCATTCATTCTCTTTGAGCTTGAGCTTGAGCTTTCGCATCTAAACTTGAAGCTATGAACGATGAAATGGGCACTAGCAAGGTGACTATTTCTAGCCTCCCTCTTTAACAAATAGGAGATCCTAACATTGAAACTAATGAACATGAATAGTATATCTCTAATCCTTCTCTCTTTCGAGATGAAATGACAAGCAAACATGAATGGATGATCAATCGAAACATGCTTTTAATTAAAACACCTATTATGTCTTAGCCCAACATCCCCATGCTCACCCAAGATACATGCAACACACACTCGTCCCCTCAACCCTCACCTATATGAAATTAGCTCATGATTTTGCTGAAAAGAACAAGAATACGCTCGGCTGTAGGCCTTATCCTCTGACCTACAGCAGAGGGACCGCGTGCCAGCTTTTCTGACACTACTCAGGACTACAGCGTTTTGTAGGAAAATCGTTATTTCTTCAGGCGAATGTTGAAGACATTGGCGCTTACTTGCAATGGCTTTTCTTTCTTCAATTCTACTCCTCTGATTTAGGCTTGGCTCAACATTCTCAATATTCCCAAAACCCTGAAATGATTGTAACAAATTAACTAGACAAAAGGTTCCTGAAATGCGTTCGCGAATGCTAAAAGCATTAACATTTTGACGCTAAAACTCTCTGTTTCTTAATATTTCTTATCCTAGCCTTCTCTGCTACATGCAATGCATTTTAAGATTAATTCCCTATTCGTAAGTAGTTTTATGCATTGAAAGTTGATAATAATGTCTGACTCTTCATTAAAAACACCATACTTAAAAGACTAAATAACTCTCTAATTTAGAGTTATCACACCCCCAGACTTGAATCATTGCTCGTCCCGAGCAATGCTATAGACATCAAAACAGAGAAAAACTTTTCATGCCCTTAGCATTCGCATTGTATCAACAAGTTCCATTCTCCAAAGTCTCAGCATTGCGGCTCTGTCCTAGAAATTTTCGTCATATACCAAAGCTCTCAACTCTGGCAAATCACTTTTAGCCTCGTGTGTTGTTAAAAATAATTTTTATCCCTCCTAACGATTTCTTCCCAACTAGAATAAGAACTTAAGTACCCTTAAACACTAATGCCTACGGCTCCAAAACATCACACTTAATCCTTTGATCCTCCTAAGTTTAGCCAAAGCATCTGATTATAGCATTTTTTTCCCACGCACACACCATTTTAGCACTTCGAGCCCCCTCAGACCAACTACACCTAAATTCTATAGTTCTTAACATGACACACTTGAGCAAAGCAGCACACAACGAAAAAAATTGAATTTGAGGAGTTGGAAGGCTTTGGAATGCTCTCATCACTGTGGCTACTAGCCTTAGTTCCCGAAGGCTTTTCTTTCTTCACACAGTTCGTCTTTTTTCCTTATTACAACATTTGGCTAATTTAGCCTTATTCATCAATTACATTTTTTTTTCAAGCTTCTCTTTTCTATCTTTTCACTTTTTTTTTTTGAATGCTTGTAGCATTGATTTTCTAACTTTTTTTTTTTTCAGAATGCTTTTCGCATTCTATTCGCATAGCTTAACTAGAATGCTTTGATCTTTATTTTAAATTTTGAAATTTTGTCATCTTTTTCTCATGCACGGGATTGCCCTCACCCCCAGACTTGAAATCTTCATTGTCCTCAATGAAGGTGAGGCTTAGTTCCCCTAAACTCAAGGTTTACAAGATTTTTTGCAGGAATGCTTTAAGCTTTCAAATTTAGCATTTTAGAGCTCTCTTATTTTCTTGTTTCGATTAAGGATTAAATCGAAATTAGGTTAGGATTATTTTTAAAGGCACACTCATCTAAAAGGTCGAAATTAGGTTAAGTTTTTAGCTTGCTCGGGAAATTTCGCAGGCAGAAGACAATGGTAAGAACATCAGGAAAAAATTTTCATTGATAACTAAAATCTAAAACATGGAGGCAGGACAACAACGTTTTTTTCCACAAAATAAAACTGGCAACAACAATGATATATTTGTTCAGCCAGCACAAAATAGATAAAACATAAACAGAGATATTAAAAAAAAAAAAAAACAAGCAGAGATAAAATAGAGAAGGACAGAGAGTTCCATCTAGAAGTGGACACTGGAACTTGAACCGGCTTGATCATCCGTATGATGCCTTCAAGGGATGGCGAGGGCGGCACCCACGGCTGAACGAGCTCGACTGGGAACTCAGGCAGTTGAAGCTCTCCTTTCAACTCAGCATTTTGCCTCAGCACATTGTCACGAAGCTGAGCGTATTTCCAAAAGATTTTAAGCTGATTGACAAGATGGTTGCAAACTTCCTCATGAGCTTTCTGCCTAGCCAGGATCTCCTCAATGCCGACTGCAATGCCAACACCCTTCCCACTATGCACCACTTTTGAACGAGCTTCAGGAGAGACATAGAAGGATCTAACTGGGAGCACTGATCATCAAGCAAAGGCTGAACTCCCTACCGCATACACAGTCGAGTGATCAAATGAGGGAAAAATAATTTTTCGTCTTTCTTGTTAACACATCTTTTAATCTCTCCAGCAATGATGTTGCCAACATCGATGCTCCAGCCCTTTAAAATTGTATAAACCAACAGAGCTCGGCTGCGAATCACCTCAGTGTAGTGCGTTGTTGGCATCAGGCTTGTTTGCACAAAATTCATCTAACCATGGGCTTCGGTAGTTAGAAAGGATGCAAACATAATCTTAGTACCCTTATCAATTTGCCAGCTTGCTCCCTCTCCTCCAATCCTCTTGATGCACTCATCCAGCAACTCTTCAGATGGGTTTTTAAGAATTCGGTTAAACTTAGCGGTAGGATTGTCCTCACGCCACAATAGCTCGTTGATCATCTCCGCACTCTAGTCCACATCAACTCCACGCACTCTACTCTTGACGTGGCCTCTTCGTTAATATTGCAATAGAACTCCTTGACCCAGTCAGGCCTGGCCGGCTTTGAGGGCGGGCCTCACAAATGACTCCTAGTCACAGTGCTTGATCGTCTCTGAAAGCTTGATGTCTAATCCACTCACAAGAAACTCTTCCCCTTGGTGGGATTGTTTGTCCACCATATACTGAGCTTGCTTGACTGATTTCGTATTGAAAAAAAATCCTCCAAATCCAAACCTATTTTCCTCACAGACTTTGTCCATACCAAGCTCTTCATTATCAACAGTCGTAGCAGCCTTCTCTTTCTCCTTCCAACTTGAACTTGGCTCGCCCCATCCCCTACAGACTCCTCATTTACAGGTGATTCATTCCTTCTCCCTTCATTTTACTGCTCGAGCCTCATGAATGAGACTGGATCAGCATCCACCCCCATTTCGGCTTCACGCCATTGATCATTCCGAGCAGTCCATGCACTTCTTGCATAACCTCTTTCTAAAGCTCATTAGGCTCTTCATCTTCATTAATGCCCACATCTATTGAGGGCCGAGCGTCTCCAAAATTTCCCTTCTCTACAACATCTTCTACAATAGGCTCTACTCCAGACACGGTGGCGATGTTTTCTCCGACTTCACCAGCATCTACACTTTCATGAACAGGCTTGCCCATCTCACCACTTCGTCCCACCTTGCTCAACAGAGCAACTTCATCCTTAGAGGGAGAGCAATCTTCAAACACGGTTAATTTGTTGACCCTCAAAGTCCCCTGCGCTACATGCACTTGAAACTCATAAACTTCACCCCCTACTGCTGCTTTAGCTCGTTGCGCTCTGGTTTTAGGGGCCATTAGAGATGCGATTTCGAGAAGGGGAAGGAAGAATTAGGGCAAGGATTTTGGGAAAGAAGAGAGGGGATTTTGAAAGCACGAAAAGGAAATGGAAGGTTTAGGGGGATTTGGGCATCAAATAGGCAGGTGAAAGGGTGCAAAAGGGGTAACTACCTTTTAAATGGGCATTTTTCGAAAATGCAACAACTACCCTTTTCTGCAATCCCCACCGTTAATCCACTAATAGTTGCGATGCTTTCCACAGATAACCCCCACAACGCCACGTTTCACTTTCCAGTCTTTCACGTTCACACCTTAATGACCATCTCTTCCTTCTTTTGCATTTTCCTAACTACCCTAAACTAACCCTACTTAAGTGCGAGAGAATTTAACAAAATAATAAAAGACCAAATAAAATGCAAAATAAACTAGCTGCCAGATAAATTTCATGATAGGAAATATTAGCACAACACATGCTTGGAGCATAAATTAGAAATACCAAACATTTCGATGCTCCAAGCGCCGCCGCATTTCTAATCGCTGGAAATGGCCCACGAAGATTTTTCTTTTCTGAAATCTTCACCCCAATAATGCTTTAAACGCTGCTCGTTTACCATGAATTTGCTCCCATTCTCCTCATTCATTAGCTTGATGGCTCCACTAGCACTCACCTGCACAATTCTAAAAGGTCCGAACCACTTAGACTTAATTTTTCCAGGAAATAATTTAAAAACGAGAATTATACAGAAGTACTTGTTGCCAAGCTTCGAATGTTTTTAGCTTTATCTTTCTGTCATGCCAAGCTTTTGTCTTTTCCTTGTAAATTTTTTCATTTTCATAAGCACATTGTCTATGTTCCTCCAACTCGAGAAGCTGAATTATTCTTGCTGGCCCAGCTAAACTTAAGTCAAGATTTAATTACTTCACTGCCCAAAATGCTTTTGGCTCAAGCTCTAGAGGCAAGTGGCACGATTTCCCAAAGACAAGTTGATATGGAGACATTCCCAATGGCATTTTGAATGCTGTTCTATATGCCCACATCGAGTCTTTAAGGTGCATTGACCAATCTTTTCTTGATGGTCCGACTATTTTTTTCAAAATGCTTTTGATTTACTTGTTTGAAACCTCAGCTTGCCTATTTGATTGCTTGATATTATACTTCATCAAAACATTGGTCATTGCTCGATTGATAAAATGTGTGCCTTCATCGCTCACAAATGCCCTAGGCATTCCAAAGCGGGTGAAAATATTCCTATGCAGGAATTGCATCATCGTTTTAGCATCATTCAAAGAGCTGGCAATGGCTTCCACCCACTTAGAAACAAAATCCACTGCTACTAGAATGTATAAGTTGCCCTTGGATGGCGGGAATGACCCCATGAAGTCGATGCCTTAAACTTCAAATAATTCGACTTAAAAAATACAGGTCATTGGCATTTCATCTCGCATTCCAATAGCACCACGCCTTTGGCATGTATCACAAGTTTTAGCAAAATGATGGACATCCTTAAAAACTGTGGACCAATACAACCCTGATTGAAACACTTTGGCTGCAGTTCTTGCCCCTTCGAAATGTCCACTATAAGGGGAATTATGACATTGCTCCAGGATTTCCTTGACATCACTTTCTGGCACACATCGCCTAATGATGTTATCAGCACATTGCTTGAACAATAATGGCTCATCCCAGAAATAAAACTTAACATCTGCATAAAATTTCTTCGTCTGTTCTCTTGTCAGATCCGGAGGCAAAATTCCTCTAGCGTGATAATTAACTACATCATCAAACCATGGTCGTTCTACGGCTTGAAATTCTGTAGCATTAAACAATTTTTCGTCAAGAAAACTTTCGGCAATTGGAATGCCTTTTTTCCTTTTAAGCCCTTGCTTTAGACTAGATAAATGGTCAGCCACAACATTTTCACTTCATTTCTTGTCTTTTACCTCAAGGTCAAACTCTTGCAATAATAATATCCATCGAATTAGTCTTGACTTGGCATCAAGTTTACTCATTAAATACTGAATTGCTACATGATCTGTAAATACAACGATCTTTGACCCCACAAGATAAGATCGAACTTCTCCAATGCGAACACGACTGCAAGCAATTCTTTCTCAATTGTTGTATAATTAAGCTGAGCATCATTCAACGTTTTGCTCGCATAATAAATCGGCTGCAGCAGTTTTTAACCTCTCTGCCTTAAACCGGCTCCAACAGCATAGTCGCTAGCGTCACACATCAGCTCAAATGGGTTGTTCCAATCAAGTGCGATTATGATAAGTGCGGTGATCAAAGAATTTTTCACAATATTAAATGCCCTCAAACATTCTGCACTAAAGTTGAACTCCCGATTAACCTCCAATAATTCGCATAGAGGCTTTGAAATCTTTGAGAAGTTCTTGATGAATCGCCTATAAAATCCTACATTCCCCAGGAAACTCCTAATGCCCTTGACATTGCATGGAGGTTCCAATTTTTCAATCACCTCAATCTTTGAACGGTCAACCTCAATTCCTTCTCTTGAAATTCTGTGGCCCAACAGCATAGTCGCTAGCATCACACATCAGCTCAAATGGGTTGTTCCAATCAAGTGCGATTATAATAGGTGCGGTGATCAAAGAATTTTTC
Organism: Sechiopsis laciniata; assembly: GCA_037833695.1. NCBI lineage: Eukaryota > Viridiplantae > Streptophyta > Magnoliopsida > Cucurbitales > Cucurbitaceae > Sechiopsis > Sechiopsis laciniata. The sequence goes on from JBBMKA010031623.1 coordinate 20,458, forward strand.
ACAGTATTAAATGCCCTAAAACATTCTACACTAAAGTTGAACTCCCGATTAACCTCCAATAATTCGCATAGAGGCTTTGAGATCTTTGAGAAGTTCTTGATGATCGCCTATAAAATCTTGCATGCCCCAGGAAACTCCTAATGCCCTTGACATTGCATGGAGGTTCCAATCTTTCAATCACCTCAATCTTTGCACGGTCAACCTCAATTCCTTCTCTTGAAATTCTGTGGCCCAAGACTATTCCCTCTTTCACAATGAAATGATATTTTTCCCAATTTAAGACCAAATTCGTTTCTTCACAGAGTTTCAAAACTTTCCCTAGATTCAACAAGCAAGTGTCAAATGTCTTCCCAAACACAGTTAAATCATCCATAAATATTTTGACAATGTCTTCAATCATGTCCGAAAAAATTACCAACATGCAACGTTGAAATATTGCAGGCGCATTGCATAGCCTGAAAGGCATTCATCTAAACTCAAAGATACCATATGGACATGTGAATGTAGTTTTTTCTTGGTCTTTGGGATCTATGGTGATTTGGTTATATCCAGAATAACCATCTAAAAAATAATAATACTTTTGCCCTGCTAACCAATCTAGCATCTAGTTAATGTAAAGCAAAGGAAAATGGTCTTTCTTTGTTCCCTTGTTGAGCCTTCTATAATCCATGCAAACTCTCTAACTTGTAACTGTTCTACTTGGTATTAACTCATTGGCATCATTTTTTATCATTATCACTCCTCTTTTCTTTTGAACACACTGCACAGGGCTCACCCAATTACTATCACAGATAGGGTAAATGATTCCAGCATCCAACCATTTGATTACCTATTTCTTCACAACTTCTTTCATTACATGGTTCAGCCTTCTCTGCGGTTCAATTGACTTGAAGTGACCTTTTTCTAGGTTAATTTTATGCATACAGTATGATGGACTTATTCATGTAATATCTGCAAGTGTTCAACCTATTGCCTTCTTATGTTGCCGCAATAGGTCTAGCAGCAACACCTCATTTCTCAGAATTAGCTCAACAGCTATAATAATGGGCAGAGTGTTTCAAGTCTCAAATATGCATATTTTAGATGCTGCGGCAATGGCTTCAGATCCAACAATGGTTTATCTATCGATGGCTCCATGGGCGAACTTATGCGCTCTCCTAAATTTAGAGGCTCGAATTGGCTCATGTATATCAAAGCATTGCATACTTCCAACTCATCTTCGCTTAATGCTCATAGAATTTCTTCCAGTGGATTTACCTCAGTCATTAAATTCGTTGTTCTGTCTTTTCAGCATTTTCAAGAGCAGCCTCGGTTGTATAGAGGAATGAACAATCTTTCATATCAGATAGATATCTCATTGAATTGTCAATGTTGAATTACACCTCTTGGTCATTCATTCTCAATGTTATCGTTCCCTTGTATACATCCACTAATGTTCGGCCTGTCTTAAGAAAGGGTCTTCCCAGAATAATTGGCACATCTATATCAGCTTCGTAGTCCAATATAATAAAGTCAGCTGGGAATATGAATTTATCAACTTGTACTCGAATGTCTTCAATCTTACATTTAGGATAAGTGATTGATCGATCTGCAAGCTGAATAATACCTGTTGTAGGATGTGCTTTTCCAGTACCAAATTTCTTATATATGGACAATGACATCAGATTTATGCTTGCACCTAAGTCACAGAGCGCTCGTCCCAAGTGCTGCCCACCAATTGTCACTGGGATGGTAAATGCCCCAAGATCACTTTCTTTGCTTGGAATTTTACTCCTTACAATTGCACTACACTCTTGATTCAGTGAGACCACTTTAAATTCCTCAAACTTGCCTTTTTCAGATATTGCATCTTTAAAATTTTTTGCATAGTTCGGCATTTGCCTCAAAGCATCAACTAACGGAATGTTTATGTGTATCTCCTTTAGTATGTCAAAGAATTTCTCAAAATGAGCTCCACTTTATTTCTTCTTCTGAGGTCTTTTCAGATACGGTGGTGGAGGCAATTTGAAAGCAGGTAGTTGCTTCCTAACCTAGTTATTTGACTTTTTGTCCCACCCCACTGTAGGATTTTCCATAAGAGGCTCAGCTTGCTTTGGCTGGTTCTTTACTAGCTCAGATGTTCTGTCTTCAGTATTGGCCTCTGCTGGTGTTTTCTTCCCTGATTCAATGTTTTCAGCATCAGGTTCCATCAAATTTTCTTCTTCTGGTATTCCCTCAAGAATTGCTTTCTTTTCATGATAGGCCTTGATCTTTAGATCTTCACTCAATGGCTTTCCATTTCTTAATTCTATTTATTGCACTTGCTCCTTCCCATCCCTTTTTTAAGGTTCAATATTTGATGGAAGCTTTCCCAGGGGTCGATTTCTCAATTCTGCTACTAATTGGCCCATTTGAATTTCTAAGTTTCTCGTGGCTGCTTGTTGGCTTTGCATAGCTGCATCAGTCTTAACAATGTATTCTTTAAATAGAGATTCTAGAGAAATGTCTGGAATTTGTTGAGGTAGATTTGGCTTTTAATAACCCTGATTGTTAAACCTTTGTGCATTCTGATTTGCAAATCTAGGTGGTTGTTGCATTTTTGCTTGGCCCTGCTGAGCGTTCGCAGCATTACCTTGACCTCCCTAAGAAAAATTCGAGTGCTGCCTCCAGTCAGAATTGTAATTGCTTGTATTCACTGGTCTTAGATTACTCACATTTTCCATATACATTACTGAGGCACGGTTGTGTTGACAAAACTCATATGCCTCCACAATAAACACAACTTTCTGCTTGCACTTGATTAACGGGTGCAACATTCTACGATTTGATAGTGTGTTCCATTCTTAATGCTTTCATCTCATTCGCCATATTCACAACTTAAGAACGTAGTGTCATCACCTCATCTAATTCTAGTTGTCCTCATTTATTTGCAGAGTTTCAATGCGGTTTAGACCATTGACTATTGTTCATTGAAACGGTTTCTAGTATTTCATAGGCCTCATTGTATTTTTTTTTTTCATCAGAGATCCATTAGTTGTTGTGTCAAGCATCATCTTAGATGGCTGATTCAAACCATTGTAAAACTGCTCCATCTGTACTGAATATGATATGCCACTTAACGGATAATTTCGCAGCAATTTCTTATAACGTTCCCAAGCCTCACTCACTGATTCGTCTTCATATTGATAGAATCTAGTGATTTCATGCCGAATGTCAGCATTTTTAGTTAGCGGGAAGTACTTTATCATAAATTTCTCCACTAACTGATCCCAAGTTTCTATTGACCCTGCTAGCAAAGAATTTAACCATGCTTTTGCTCCATCCCGCAAGGAATATGAAAATAATGTTAAGCGCAGTTTGTCTTCAGTAACATCTGGAATCATAAATGAGTTGGTAACTTCAAGAAATGAGCGTAGATGCATATGCGGATCTTCAGATGCAAGGCCGTAAAACTGCCCGATTATTTGCAGCATCTGAAACATCATTGGTTTTGGTTCATAGTTTCTAGCTCTGATATCTGGTCTTACAATTCCTAGATTCAACCCATGTGTAGCATGATCGGCATAAGCTCTGATTGTTCTATCCTTTTCATCTATCGATTGGTTGGGGTTAGGATTTGGGTTAGCAGCATTGGCATTATTGATAATCAAATTCTGCACTGCAATTTGATTCACTCCCATGTTCTGAGCATCGAGGTGTGGAGCATTCTCCATATAATTTCCTTGTTGCTGAGCCATTCTGGCTCTCGTCTCTCTTCGATTTCTATGAAATGTCCTGATAAGCGCCAAAACGTTGCTTGATTTTTACAAAGCTAGAGGTCCTTCTAGGATCCTTGCAAAAACTCACAATGAAGACTAACT
>JBBMKA010031634.1:0-24296 GCA_037833695.1 Sechiopsis laciniata
ATAATAATAATAATAATAATAATAATAATAATAATAATAATAATAATAATAATAAAATTTCTCATTCGAGTAAAATTTTGACAATATGACAACAAAGATAGTACAATAAAATTGAATATGTATGTATATATATGTATGTATATATTCATTATTACTGTCTAATTTCTAATCTAATTTTCAAAATTTAATAATTATTGAAGTAATCATAAATTTAAATTGTATATATTTGAAAATTTAAACTTTTTATAAACTTCTAGTCAATATAGTACACGGTGAGTGGCGTGTTGATTTCATTGTTTTGTGATAATCTAGTTCAACACCATGGTCAAGCGTTCCATCCTAAAAATCGATATTTGGGTATCATTTATTCGAGAGCTACCTTCATGTAAGGTTTGTTGTCCCCCTACCTCAATTCGTACTTAAAAAAATTGAAATAATATTTTTATCTATTTCTATTCATTTTCATCTTTATAATTAAATTTATAATTTATAATCTAATTTTAAAATTATGAATAGTTTTAAACTTAATGAAAACCATAAATACAAATTGTTATTAATTTGAAAGATAAGGTGCGAACTTCCATTACTCACGACGTTATTCCAACACCCTTTAATCTCTCTTTGCCGAATGATGATAATACTCCATCACGAGACAACCTCTAGTGATACTCAAGCTGGACATGTACAATTAATGCACGAGCCTGATGTGTCATCCATGTCGCCTACTGTTGACTCCAGACAGAACAAGAGGCTATGGTGGAACAATTGGTTCCTGAAAATGTTAATCAAGAGGTTGTGATGGAACAATTGGTTCCTGAAAATGTTAACCAAGAGGTTGTGATCATGTTATTCCCCAAAATGTTGATGCTCCTGTAGTTTCTGAGACTACTATAGTTAATCGACAACCCGAGCGCAGGTCCTCTCGCGCTGTGAAAGCACCAGCGTATCTTTCTTATTATCATTGTAGTCTACTATCTCAGACGCCTTTTCCTAAATTGTCAACTCGCTATCCCCTGTAGCATCATGTGAGTTATGAGAAACTTGGTACTGGTTTCAAGAATTTTTCCTTGCAAGTTTCGTCCTTGTATGAATTGCAATATTATCATCGAGCATTACCTCATTCCCAATGGCGAGATGCTATGCACAATGAACTTCAGGCAATGGAATCCAATAAAACTTGGACGGTAGTTCCTTTGCCTAAAGACAAACAGCCTGTTGGATGTCGGTGGATATACAAGATTAAATATAAGGCAGATGGATCAGTATAACGTTATAAAGCTCGTTTAGTGGCAAAAGGTTATACTCAGCAGGAAGGTTTATATTTTATTGAGACATTTGTACCTGTTGCAAAATTGGTGACAGTTTGGGTTCTTTTACTTTTAGCAGTTTTAAGAAACTGGCTGCTTGTGCAACTAGATGTGAATAATGCGTTTCTTAATGGCGATTTGACTGAAGAGGTCTACATGAATTTGCTCCTTGGCTATTCTCCTGTTTCAACCAAACCTGTTGGATCCAAATTAGTATGTCAATTGCATAAGTCTATGAATGGTTTAAAGTAGGCATCACGTCAGTGGTATGCTGAGTTTTTCTACATTTCTTACACTTGGTTTTGGGCAGTCTAAGTCTGACTATTCCTTGTTTGTTCGAGGTGTGGGTTCCAGTTTTATTGTTGTTCTAGTCAACGTAGACGATATCATAGTCACTGGGGCCGATATGAGTCAAATTGATGATTTGAAGAAACATTTACATCAAGCCTTTCAACTTAAAGTCTTGGGCTCTTTAAGAAACTTTTTTGGTTTGGAGTTAGCTCGATCTAGTAAAGTTCTTTCTATGTTACAAAGACACTACACTCTCCAGCTTCTTGAAGATGCTGGGCTATTGGGTGCCAAAGTTGAAGCTTTATCTATGGACCCAAAACCAAGCTTCAGGATTCTCAAGACGACAGAATTTCAGATCCGATTGTATATCGGCGACTGGTTGGTAAATTGATCTACCTCACCATTTCTCGCCCTGACATTATTTATGTCGTTAATAAATTGAGCCAGTATGTTTCTCATCCATGTAAGTCTCATCTTGCTATAGCTTATCATTTATTGCGTTATTTGAAAGCGTCACCAAGACAAGGTTACTTGTTCACTCTAGTGAAAGAATTTTTTTTGAAATGCTTTGTTGATTCAGACTAGGCATCATGTGTTGACACCCGACGTTCCACAACTGGGTTTTGTGTGTTCCTTGACGACAACATGATTTCGTGGAAATCCAAAAGGCAAAGTATTGTGTCACGATCATCTGCAAAGGTCGAATACAGAGCACTTGCTCTTGTTACTTGTGAGTTGTTATGGCTTTCCTATCTTCTCTCTGATCTTCAGGTTTCTGTTCCTACACTAGCTCTTCTTTTTTGTGACAATCAGGCTGCAGTCTATTTGGCAAATAATCCAGTTTTTCATGAGAGGACCAAACACATTGAACTTGATTGTCATTTTATTCGTGACAAAATTACTTCCGGATTATTGAAGTTGATGCCTGTTCGTAGTCACTCCCAACTTGCTGATATTTTCACTAAGCCATTACACGCTCATTCGTTCTACTCTATATGTTCCAAGTTTGGACTTTCTAATTTATATTGTCCACTTGAAGGGGCTATTAGATTAAATATATTTGTGTTAGTTTACTGAATCTAATTTCTGTTGTAATCTTTCTATTTGATAGTCTTACTCTAGATATTTTTAGATTGTATTCTGTATATTTATACTTCCCCATAGAGGAGAGGAAATGGATATGATTATTCTCACAATCATTAAATTATTAGATTTATCGATAATTTTGGTAATCCTAGGTGTAAGTACAATATCATCCATCTTTTATTTATTTGTTTATATATTTACGAGATATGAATAGATTTGTTTTATGGAGAAAATAGGAGAGATTATGTCAACCGAGAACCGAACCCAACTCAAACCGAAAATATAAGATTGAATTGGGTTATTCCAATGCATAGATTAAACGGATTGGAAGATTAACCAATTCGAAACTTTAGATTGATCCTAAAAATTCACCCAACGTCCCAACCCAGTTCATATACACCCCTACTTTTATAATCCTTCCACTGGCCAAGAATAATCTCATCAGGTATATTCTTTTTCTAGATTGTCAATAGTTTAGTCTTTTTTAAATAAGTTTTTTTTTTTTTTAATAATTTTCCTAATTGACTCATATTTATTATTTACTACATAGATTAAAATTTAAGTTTTTAGTTAAAAACGTGTTGAAGGGGAGGTTCTAAAAAAATGTCTAACTTAAACTTGTTGATTTAGGTTCAGATTAATCAAAAAGAAAAAAGAGTATTAAAATATTGAAATTTTTAAAAATATTAGAATATTAATTTGATTCTCATAATTTTGATAGTTTTAAATTTTAGTTTCTATATTTGAATAAAATATAGTCTCTATAATTAAAATTCACTAGTAAATTGTGCACATGACAGTTAAAAATCACTTAACAAATTAACTGTTTGACATTTGTTTAACTTCACTTCAACCCCTTATTTATTTTTAGTATATTAAAGTCACTCTTCAATTCTTCTTCAACTTTGTTTCAAAAAAAAAAAAAAAAAAAAAAAAAACTCCTTTAATTTCTTTTCCAACATCTTATGAGACTTATTTAATTTCATCAAATTTCATCTAATTTCTAACTTTTTTTTTTCAAACTTTAACTTCTTAAGTTGAATTATTGATTCTCAAAAAAAAAAAAAAAACTTCTTAGTTGAATTATTAATATAACTTACAAATTGGTTTATAAATTAAAATTTTAATGTTAAAAAAAAATAAAAATTTAATAATAAATTAAAAACTCTTTTTTCGATGGTTTTTTTTCCGATTTGAAGTTTTTCTATCTAAATTATTGTGTCTTTCAATTTCATTGTTTCCTTTAATTTCATTTATACTTCTAAGAAGTTATATATGATTTTTTGAATTTTAAATTTATATAACCATCATGGAGCTGCTCACAACAAAATACAAAATGAATTTAACTAGAATCGGATCTCACATAAAAAATAATGAATACCTCATAACAATATATAAGAGATATGTATTAGTCCCTTAATTATCAATTAGTATTGAGATGAAATTTTATATTATCTAATATCTTATCAGAGCCCATAAACCCACTCATGTATTTAGTCCAAAACGTTGCATTTCCAAAAACCCAACAATATTTTGGTCCCAAAATGTTGAATTACTTAGTTGAAAATATTAGTATAAATTATAGGCAATTTGAGGGAGTAAGTTACATATCTTATCCATAAACAGCATTTTAGACCAGTCTAAAAAAGTTTAACCATTTACTAAATTATTTTTTGAAAATTTAGCCATTTACTATTAATACTCTCTCTCTCTCTCTCTCTCTCTTTTTTTTTTTTTTTTTTTAGAATACTCTAATTGAATTACTTAAGAAATTTGTAGACAAGGAAGAAGACGATACACCTTAGTGGGGAGGATTTTTCACATGTGAGAAGTGCATTGTCATTAGCCAATCAACACATTTATACCAAGGTGACATAATTAACCATTCTAACCAATCAAAACTAAACATTATAACTGATTGTAGAACAATCCAAACAATTTGAAAAGCTAATAAAACAACCTATTATATGTAATATGAAAATTAATAATACATTTAAAATTTATTTACTTTTTTAGATCAACAATGAGAATGAGAGATTTGTTGTTAGAGATGATTTAATTTACTTATAATCGGCATAAGCAATGCATATTAGACTTTTAACCCACTTTAACTAATTATAAATGTTTAAAAAAATAATTAATAGAAACACCTTTACAATGGAAAGTTCCCCGTAAACATTAAACTACGTGAGTTAATGATAGGGGTTGATCATATAAGATCGATTTTTTGTATTAAAATTGTGACAACCTTTCCAGTTAGATAACTAAGACAACTATCATGCATGCATAATTTAGTCAAAATACGAACAAATAAGACTGATTTTTGGAAAAATAATCAATTTCGATTAAATATCAATAAAAATAGTTTCGGTGGGAATCCCTTAAAAACAATAAAAAGAATTTCGAAATTAAATGGAAAAACAAGGAATTTAAGAATCTTATAACTAATATAGAATAACAGATCTTTGACAGTGTTCATAATCTTCTTAACTCGTCTCAACCACCATGACATATTTCAATTTCCTAAAAAATGTTATAGTGTCGTGAAACTCACTAAGAAAACTCTCTAACTTGATATTACACATGATCAATCAATATTTAACGCAATTTATCATATCTTTTTTAAAAATGAAACTATATTGATAGGCATGCTAAGCATCTAAAAAAGAATTACAAAAGAGCAAGTCAAAGCCAAAACTCCGAGAAAAACAAGCCTAATTTCTCACAATAATACAATTATAAAAAATATCATAGCATTTTAAGCATACAATCATACATCTAAGTTACAAAAAAAAAAAAAAAATGACGACATAAAATAATAAATTATAATAAGCAATCAATAACTTACACGCAAAATAACACGAACATGACTAATAAATAGTCATAAATACAAGACAAATATAGATAATAATTAATAATGAATTCTATCAAGCAACTATATTATACACAAATATTAGGAAAAATCTAACCATAAGCCTAACTTAATGAGATATTGATATTGAACCTCCCATTAGGAACGAGCAAGATAAGCTCTCAATAATATATATATATATAAATTAAATTCTACCCTAATTAAAATTGAGAAATTGATACCTATAACTTTCTTGGTCATTAAGTATACATAGATATTGTTGAGTTACTACTCAGCACACTACTGCTGAGTTACTATTCTAGTGGGTAAAAAAAAAATCTTTACGTGTTCATTATTATTTTGATTCATTATATTATTATTATTATTATTATTAAATTAACCTAATTTTTAAAAGCACTTTTCATTTATATATATATATTAAAAAAAAAACGGTCTCTTGTAATATAAAACTACTCATCAATCAATATTAAACCTACCTTAAAATTGTTATTTTCTCGAAAATAATTACAGAAAAATAATTTCGTTAAACATTTTTATATTCCGTCAACATTATATAATTTAACTCATAATAATTTATAAACTCACATTGTTTGGAAGAACAATTGTGAAAAAATATTGGATATGTCTTTGACAATAAAACAATTATTAGATATGTTTGTCTTAAGACAAATATTTTTCCAACGCCTAGTCGGGATCTCCATATGCAAATGCGTATTATATCTATTTATATTAATCAATCATATGCGTTTATTCTTTTGAAAATGTAAAACATGTTACATTCTTGTGACCATGGTTAAACAAGCTTGATGCCATGGATTTCAATATTAGATTTTAATACAAGGGGGCCAAAAAATTATACTGTATAAATTTTTTCTCGAGCTATAAAAGGTTGAACTTTATGGCCACTACATTAATGGATCTATAAATTTTTAATTTAGTATCTAATAAGTCCTTAAATTTGAAAAGATATAAAATATAATAGTTTCTTCATTTTGGGTGCATATAAGCCCTCATGCCTAGAGATGTCCATTTGGGGGCCACCTTCAATGGGATAGGGAATCCCCGATTAAGTGGTGAATATGGGAGTAGGTGGCGATGAAAAATTCCTTGCGAGCTAAATGAGGATGGTGATGGAGAATGTATTTCTCATTCTCGTTTCTCCATTCCCTCCCCCGTTCATATTTTATATATATTTTAAAAATATATTTATATACATAAAGTGGTAGAAATACTTATTTAGATGAATTTTTCTTACCTAATTAATTATTTAATTAAAAATCAATAAAATTCTCTTTTAATATTGAAAAAGTTATCTAAAACTTAGTAATTTAATAAAGATTGAGAAAGTTCATAAAACTTTGAGAAAAAGAAAAAAAAGAAGAAGAAGAGTTAAATGGGGAATAATTTCCCACGGGGAAACTCGATTTCCCTGTGGTGAATCTATGCCATGTTCCCCACAAAATTTCACAGTGAATTTTGCGGGGATGGGGATTGAAATGAGTAGTTAGGATGGGGACGATAAAGCCATCTCCATCCCCGCCCTGTCCCATGAACATCTCTATTTATTTCTTGTTATTAAACAAAAGACTTCTTGTTGTCGGGTCATTCCTTTTAAACTCATTACATGTCAATAACTGTCCATTAGAAATAAATAAATATATATATAATGAATATATAAACAAACTTATCTTCATTCATTCTCATCCATTTATTACCTTTGAATCTAATGGTTACATTAGATCATATCTTTATTAAATTTCCTCCGTCGATCATTTTGGTGTAGATCAAACCTACATTTTTCATCTTCTTTCTATTAAATCCATTGCCCCAACTTCTAAAATTTCAGTGCAACCTTACTCATTCTAAAAGCTCAAAAAAGTTTCATTTTTTTCACACATTCTTGAAACGACATATTGCAAATCTTGTGAAGAAGTTGTCAATGCTAAACTTGTGTATTTTTCCTACAAGAGATATTTCGTGAGATTTATTTTTCTTTGTACTTTTGGATATGTATTAAGGAGTGAGTGAGAAAAATACATTGGTTTAATCCTAAACCAGTAAAAAAATTTGAATTTCTCTCTTTAGTCTAAGAAAAAAAGGGTTTGAGTAGTTTAATCCTGAATCTATGAAAAAATGATTTGATTTTTCTCTTCTCTTTAGTCTAAGAAAAAGAGGGTCATTTCGGTTTGACTCTCACCCGTAAGATGATCATCTAGTAAAATACTCAAGAAGAAGTCTTGGAGAAAGTATAGTAGGAATTTTCCGAACCACTATAAATCTTTGGTGTTTTCCTGTCTTTACTTTTACTTATCGATATTTTAATTTTTACATCTTATATTTGATGGTCAGGTGATTTAGTTTAACATAGATCATACAAATTATATTTTAAGGATTAAAAAGTTTGCAAATCTTATTTTCCCCCTCCCACTAGTGCTGCATTGCGATAGAACAATTGGTATCAAAGCGAGTTGCTCTCATTTTTAATCATATATATATTTTTTTTTATAAAAAAGTGTTTCTTTTGTTATCCATCGTTTGAGTTCCACTTCTACAATTAGCAGGTAATTTTGGAACATAATTTAAAAATCATAATTGCTAGAGTTGTGACAGCTTAAAAATTTCTTGAAGATAATTGCATTGATAAGCCTCTTTCTTATAACGTTTGGAGACAGAGAATTAAAATTTTATGTGTCCATTTTGGGATAGAAATAAGTTATGTTGTATTGAATCCATAATTTACAATCTTACAAGGCCCCTCTTTAAATAGGGAAAATGATAATCACCAAATAAGAAATATTTTACAATAAGGAAATATTACATATGAAATAATCTATTAAAAATGGAGAATATAAAATAGAATAAAATCAAATCAAATAATTCAACACTCCCCCTCAAGCTAGTGCAAAGATGTCTGTTACAGCCAGCTTGTCAATTATTTTGTCAAATTGTAACTTGGGAAGTCCTTTAGTCAAAATATCAGCTGTTTGCTCTATTTAAAGTAAATATCAAATGTAAATTACTCTAGTGTCAATTTTCTCCTTAATAAAGTGCTAGTATAGAGATCTAGTAAGGGGATGCTAGTAGAGAGTCTTAGTTGCATACTTTTTCCAGTTTAGACATGTGTAGACATGGTACGCGTTCAAAGGGTGCATGACTACCATTGACTGTATTCAACTGCATGCGGTATGTAGGGATATGCGCTTTTCTTGGTAGACAGCTACCACTACTGGTGATATTTGCATACCATCCCTTGAGGTCAAATCCAGCTGACTAGAGCATCCCTTGGTCAACAATGTACGTCAGTGGGCTATGAGAAAAATAAATTGATTTAATCCTAAACGAGTAAAATAAGAAAAAAAGTGTTTGGAATCGCGAACCCGTGAAAAAGATTGAGGTTGATCTCTTTAGCCTAGGAAAAAGAGGCTCATGTAGGCTTTGTTCTTACCCGCAAAAAAATCATCAAGTAAAATACCTAAGAAGGAGTTTTTGAGGAGTAGGGTAAGGATTTTTTGAACCACTATAAATCTTCGCTGTTTTTCTCTCTTTACTTTTACTTTTTTGTTATTTAAATTTTCGAATATTATATTTACTTGTTGGATGATTTTAGTTTAACAAATTTTAAATCATAAATGTTATATTTTAAGAATTAAAAAGTTGGAAAACCCTATTATCCCCCTCTAGTGTTGCTTTGTGATCCAACACATGTAAGATGAGTTCCTTAGAATATTTAAAAGTAATGTAAGAGTGAAAACAAAATTAGAGTTGGTTTGTGAAAATAGTCTTCACACTAAAAAATAGTTTAAGAAAATGAAGTAGTATGACAATGTCGAAGGGGATTGGGTCACTATATTGTTATGTTGTTCATGTTAAGAGCTAGAAAACCTTGTCCCTATATTATGGGGTTGGCTCCCTGTGATGAAGCTAAGGTATGGAATTTGGTTCTAAAGTTACTCTATGATTGTGATTGGGATTATCTGGGTTTTGGTGAACCGATTTTACATGTTTAGCGGTGAACTTTTCTTTTGTATATATGTGCGTATGTTTTATCCTAATAAGGAAATCCTTGCTAAATATGTCAATACTCACCATTTCCACATATTTTCTCTCACATACATTGTCTTTGTACCAGGATGGCTGATCTAGAGTTGGTAAGACCATGAGCACCACTATGTTGTCTTGTATAATTTAGTGTCGACTTTATATCTTTTATTAATCATATCCAAGCCTGCCAATATTTGATAATGTAAGCATGTATCTCAAAACTAATTGGTGTTGAGAGGAGTAGTCCACCTATCTTATAAATGCTTGGAGAACTCTCCACTTTTTCAATATAGGCCAATAGCAGGATTCTGATAGCCAACATGAGTAGTAGCTCAACGACATTAGTGTATACCTAATGACTAAGAAGTCACATGTTTAAATCCTACACCCTCAATTATTATAGAATTTTTTTTAAAAAAATCATATCCAAGTCTACATGTGAAAGTACACTAGTAGAATTACACGAATAGATGGTGGGTTATTGTGCACGCCGTTAAGTATTAACAATGGTGGGCGTTGCCCGCCTAGGCCTGCCACCGAAAATCGCATGTTTTCATTTCCCCTTTTTCGTCTCTGCCTCATTCTCATTTCCTCCGCCAGAGACTAACCATTCGAAAAAAAACCGTCCCCGCCGCCGCTAGTTCTTTGACAAATCCTCTCCGCCGCTGCCATTTCTTCGACAACCCATCTCCGCCGCCATCATTACTTCAAGTTTTTATTTCTCCTTCAACTTTGAAGCTTGCGAGTTTGAAGTTTTGGGCATTTCTCCAACTTTGGGCATTGCTTCACAAATTTGGTAATTTCTTAGTCCCTAAATTTTTTTAAGCTCTTTTAGCTCATTTCTTCCCAAATTTATGTTGTAATCTTTCCATATATAACTCTTGTTTCACATTTGTGCATTTGTTTTTGTTTTTGTTTTTTTTTTTTGTCATTTGTGCATTATTTTCATTTGGGCATTTGTTTCAAAGTTACCTTAAGAACCTCAAATTTGGGCATTTGTTTGTTTCACAAATTTAGATATTTATTTCAAAGTTTGCTTGTATTATTATAGTTTAGATTGGTGAATTAATTTGGGCATATATTAAACTAATTATTCTAGCTCAATGGTATCATTCAACCAATTTTGATTCATGGGTTGAAATTGTATAATTTGATTAGATCGATAAGTTGATTTACATTTGTGACACCTACTTTGACGGTTGAAATAAGTGTATTTTTTTAGAATTAATTGAGTTAGATTCTTTGTTGATTTAAATTGAGTTAGATATATGACTCGACTCTACCTTGTTTTGAAATTTTTGTAGGTTAGGTTTCTATAGTTGACTAGATTTCTAACATGGCTATGGATAAGTCGTGGATGTTTAAGGATCGAATATCACCAGAATAAGGTTTAAGAGTTGAGATATTTATAAGCAATGCAATACAACATTCGAAAGGATCAAATGTCGTTTGTTGTCCATGTTTGAAATGTGTGAATGCCTAGTATCAAAATGTGAATATAATAAGAGACCATTTATTTTTAATAGGATCAATCAAAGTTATAATACATGGATTTGGCATGGAGAATCAGTATCGAGGAAACATGGAAAATGTTCCAATAGATGAAGTTGTAGATGGGAATGTGGATGGCCTTGATGACCCAATATGGATGTTTGAGGCTGCACAAAATTATTTTAATGATAAATCCCCTATATTTGAGGAAGCATTAGAGGATGCTAAGAAACTATTATACCCTAATTTCAAAATTTTTTACTAAGATACCAGTTCTGATTAAGCTTTATAATTTAAAAGTAAAGTATGGATGAAGCGATAAAAGTTTCTCAGAGCTGTTAGAATTATTGAGCGTCTTATTGCCTAGTCCTAATGAAATTCCGATATCCACCTATTATGCAAAAAAGATTTTAAGTACCTTAGGAATGAAGTATGAAAAGATCCATGCATGCATCAATGACTGTTGTTTGTATCGAAAAGAACTTATTGATGCAGAGCTGTGTCCTACTTGTGGAACATCAAGATAGAAGGTTAATAAGAATATGAAAGAAAGAGTGAAAAATATTCCAGCAAAAGTCATGTGGTATTTCTCTCTTATTCCAAGATTTGAACGAATGTTTCGAAGTAAAGAAACTTCAAGATTATTGACGTGGTACGCGATGGACCGCCAGGTCGATGGGTATATACGACATCCAACCGATACACTCTCGTGAAAATAATCAGACTAAAGGTGGCCCAATTTTAGTTTAGAAACGAGGAACCTTCGTCTAGCACTATCAACAAATGGAGTCAATCCACACGGTGACCAAAGCACTAGATATAGTTGTTGGCTAGTTATGTTGGTGACTTACAATCTACCTCCATGGTTGTACATGAAGCGTAAATTTTTTAATGCATTAATATCTGTACCCAAACAACCTGGAAATGACATAGATGTCTATTTAGCTCCGTAAGTCGACGATTTGAAAATGTTATGGGACACTGATGGATTGCAATTCCGATACTAATATAATATTTAGTAATTAATTCAAAGTCAACTTAACCTAAGTGTAACTCAGAATCGCTTAAGCACAAGTATACGCGGTCGAGAATTGCAACAAGTAATAAGTATATAGACTTATCAATCCCACAGAGAACCTTAACTCCCATTGAGTGGTACGAAGAGTCTTCGTACAATACTAACGTAACCTGCTGGGTCTTCCGCCAAGTTCCTCTTCTGAGTAAGCTAGAGGCTAGCATACATAGGTAGCGAGCCGACCATACTAAATTTAAGTATAATATTATAAATTCAATCACCCACAATTATGCTATTTCTAAATTCTAATTAAATACGCTTATAAAGTTTATATGAATGACGACTACAGGAAGGATCGTAGTAAAGATTAATTCAAAGTAAGTTAAGTTGTCATGAAAAAATGAATACATACTGGACTAAACTTCAAGTATTCCAGAATACTTGACTGCAACCTACCGGTGCAAGGTCCGGAGATTTGCTTTTAATACAAGTCTTTCATATGCAGATAGTAAGATGGTTATTCCTAACTCCCTTCTAAAAGTACTTAAGGCTAAGCATTACCTAGTGTTGAATTAGGTTAAACCCCCAATCAATCCAAAAGCCTAAGATGATGGATTGGGGTAAATTTAATTATAAACTCAAGACCTCCTGCTATGATACCATCTTGAATTAGGTTAAACCACCAATCAATCTAAAAGCCTAAGCTGATGGATTGGGGTAAATTTAATTATATCAACCAACACCTAGTGATTATGGTGAGGTTAAGCCCTTGGCATCTTTTTTTCCAAGATCAATGCTAAGCACTCCCGAGTGGACGGTCAATCGACCCGAGATAGTTAAAATAACTGCCGTTCTTACTCGTATTCCCATTTTACTTGATCTTTAGAATTAATAGCCATATTACTTAGC
Organism: Sechiopsis laciniata; assembly: GCA_037833695.1. Classification (NCBI taxonomy): domain Eukaryota; kingdom Viridiplantae; phylum Streptophyta; class Magnoliopsida; order Cucurbitales; family Cucurbitaceae; genus Sechiopsis; species Sechiopsis laciniata. The sequence goes on from JBBMKA010031634.1 coordinate 13,013, forward strand.
TTTCATACTTACTTAAACTATAATCACGCATAAAAAGTTACAGGAGATCAATTCTGGAACAAAGAACTTGTAGATTAATGTTTAAAAAAGCAAACACTGACTAAAATACTTAAAATAGAGTATGATATGCAAATGAAATGACAACTACAATATCTATCTATGGAGCAATAGAGTCCATCGCCATCGTTGCTAATGGTGCTTTTATCTATAACACCGCATGGTGCTCAATTCTTCAAGGTCTACAGATGAAGAAAGGCAGCGGGATCTCCAATGAGACCTTGACGTCTTGAACGCTCATCAATCAGTAGCTTCCTTTCTGAATTGGCACACCTTCTTCTTTGATTAGTCTTCTACTTATAATCGTCTAAGGTTTCTTGTTGACTACGTCCAATCTTTAATGTCAGACTTCTGGAATATTCTCTTTCCAATTGTTTCCTTCTTGGTTCCCTTGATTCCGTAATTTGATTGTCAATTATCTCCTTCCTTTTCTGTTCTGATAACTTATGCGTTCCTTCCTTGCAATGATCTCCTGCGAACATAAGACACGTCAGCAGATTTATGCTTAATTGCTTGTTTCCATGCTTATACGCGCGTTTTACATCTTAAAGATCGTTATTTAGCAAAGATTTCGTCATGCAATGCTGTTAGCATACATGTCCGGATAAAACGACTTTTTGCGCTAATTCCCTTTCATGCTGTTCACTTACTTTCGTAAAAAGCGCGGTTTTAGAGACTTAAATAGTGCTATTATTTAGCGCTATCAAACCTCCAAACTTACATATTGCTCGTCCCGAGCAATATAGGGAAATAAAGAATAATTTCGCAGAAAGGGTTCCGAACTTGGAAATCCACTAATCGTGACTTTACTCCCGATTAGAATATAAGGTTTTTCATTGGTGCATAGGATCACAAGAGATAGTGCCTACGACTATAAAGCATCCCACTCAATTTCTTGATTTTCTTAAGTTTGCCCAAAACAATCATAACCAAAGCTGCAAATTAGGTCCATGTGAACCCTCGAGGTCATGCTATTCACATTCCTACCCAGGTGTTTACTCATGTCGCAAAGGCTCATATGCACTTAATGCAGAGATAGTGGAGTACTAGGAATCCTATGGCTTATACACACTCAATGTTTGCCTCTTTGCTCGCAATTTTTTTTAAATTTTTTTTATACGCATTTGCATGAAAAACATCGCATAATGCGTGCATTCCTTCCTCACCCCCAAACTTGAATTCTTCATTGTCCCCAATGAAGGTGAGACTTATTTCCCCCAAACTTATTTTAAATCTTAAAGTTGACTTCCTTGCCTTGAGCTTTCAAAATTAGCTCCTAAAACATCCAATCTATCTTCCTACTTATAGCGTCTTCTATTGCTAATACTCCACTTTACTAGAAAACTTACTCTCCTGATACTTCTGATCTATCTAATTTCCTTTCGGTTATTAAGTCAGTAACCAGTGGATTGCGCAGTTCGAAATAGTGACATATACAGCCAGAGAGATTATGTAAGCACGATTTCATAGGCAGGTAAACAGCAGTTATAGGATGCAGAAAAATAAATAAATTCAAGTTACCCAGGAAGAGACAGATACTTCCTTTAGCTTTGTGAGTCAGCATCCTCTACAGGTGAATCATATGGTGGTATCCATTCTTGCAGCACTTCCGTTGGGAAAGGGGGAAGCTAGAAAGCTGGGTTCGTCCTTTGAAGCTCTCTTCTGATGCTTCGATCCTTTGTCTGCATATATGTTCATGTGATTCACGCTTGTTGCATAAAATGCAACATCTGACTCTAGAATTCTTCGTTCCTTTGCTGGGTCGCATTCACAAGGCGTGTTAGCCTTCGCACTGCATCGTCTGGTGCTCTTATTGGGGTTTCCTGCTATAATGTATCAGCTTGCTGTGGTGGTGGTGTCATGTTGGTGTTTTCTAGAATTGTGGCTAAAGGTTGCCCCCTTGCGTCAGGAGGTGTCTGTTGTGATGGTTGATCAACAGGCTGCTCTGTAAGTGTCTGGGGCTCCTGTGCTGGAGCGTTGCTCTCTTTATGGATCACCTTTGCTGTTCTTTTCCTTCTTTTTGTTGGTGGAGTGACTTCAGTGCCTAGCTCATTTTTAGTGTCGATGTTAGGTAGTTGTATGACTGGTTCAACAGTTGTTTGAGTTATGGTTGCAGCTGGTCGTATTATGTACTATGTTTGTTGGCCCAGCTGCTTCCTCTTTAATTATTATATTGTAGGGTCCAATTCCTTCAGCGTTTCCTTATTCATCGTTGCTCTGATCCACATTATCTTCTCTTTGATGGTTTATTCTTTAGGTCCACGTCTGTTGCTTGCCATTTGAAAAACTCCTCTGACCTTCAATTTTAGTTCCTTGGGGTCATAGCGCAGTCTTTGATGTAGACATAACGCAGTGATGGAGTGTGGGAGGAACTTCCTTCTCGACGAGCTTCTTATTTATCTCCTCACTTCTTTCTCGATAATGCATCCAATGTCAATTGTCAACCCTACACAAATAGCATATATCAAAAGCATACGCGTCTGGGATAGTGTCGTGTCATGAGTTGTCGGCATGGTGCTAGTTTTGATGAAGTTGTTCCAGTGATGGCCCTGAAAGTTGAGGCTGGAATGCAAAATTTGTTTGTTCCTTCCCCATTCCGTTCCTGGTAGAGCTACCATGCGCAGACATGCTTCTAAGTACGCTGGTGTAGGCTCCTTAATCAACATATCATACTGTGCTTCTTCATAGCCTTGGAACCCAAACAGTTCGTTCCACACTTCTACACTCCAATCGATCTACTTGTTCGCAACTATCATGCTGCAACTTTCATCTCCAGTCCCGTTTCTATAAAATTGCTTCACCCAGTCTGGGTTAGCATCGATGCTTGGTCTACAGAATTCGTCCCATCCTCACATAGTGATAGTTGCTTGGATGTCTTCGCTAAGCATTGCTCTGGCGAAACCTTGCTCTTGCAGAAACTCCCTCTTCTCTGCTTCAGTCATTTCTACGGGTTGGCGATCTGTGCTTTTGTTTGCTGCGAACGAGGCTCTTCTTCTGATGGTTTCGCAATTCCTTTTCCTTTTCCCTTTCGTGTTAGTTTCTTGGCCTTCGTTGGTCCTTTTCTACACTCATCTCTTTCTAGTTGTTTGGTTAACTCATATCTTTTGCTTCTGGCCTTTTTATAATTTTCCTTTTCTTCATCGAACTTGCTGGCCAACTCTGCTATTTGGAGTGTTTCTTCCTCACTATTGCTTATTCTTTCTGCCATTCCCATTATAGCCATTACCTGAGCCAATATGGGTTCAGCTTCTCTTGATTCTTGCATGTCTTGGCCCCGTGTTCTGGAGCCTTCGGTTGCTGAAGTAGATCCTTTTGGTACCTCATTCATACAGATAGTTTGTCCTAATTTGGCGATTTCGAAAAGTGTGAGCTCTGTTGAATGTTGATTTCTAAAGTTCCTTGCATAACAAGTTGCCCTGGAGCAACTTGTTCCTAGACTCCGGAGGTTGAAGTCTCAACAATGTTGTTGTTGGATGGCATCAATTTAATACCTGTAATGTTAGTTTAGAGAAAACAAGAAAAATAAAGAAAATATTGCACGAGAAAAGAAAGAAGAAAAAAAAGAGATTGGATTGATCCGATTACTAGGGTTTCATAAGAAAATTCAAGAATTTCAAAAGAAGCGTAAGTGGTTCGACGGTAGAATGCCCTTTTATAGACGCGCTAAATTTATGACCTCTAAAGTTACTGTTTTACCCTTTCTGAGTGTAGTGGCCCCAACGGATAAATTAATTCTACCGTTGTGCGCCGACTCTTGGGCTACTGCCCCTTCAGCGTCAGATTACAATCACGATCAAAGATTTTTTTTAATTTTTTTTAATTTTTTTACAACTTGCTACTCCTAAATGAAATAAATCCTAAAAAGTGTTTAAACATAGGGTCTTCTCAGTAAAAGGTATGTATGAATCAGTCCATTCGCATTATAATGGAAAATTTTAACCAATGCGCTACTTGCTAAGCAAGGCAGTAGCGTGTGCTACTGAAATTCCTTTTGCATTCCAGGAATGCGCTTTCACTATTCAGATTTCCTTTACTAATTCAAATATCCAGTACCTTGATAGCGATATTTTAATACTCTTTACTTGGCGCTTTTACCTTCCAGATGCACTTGATATGAAAGTCTATTGCTTATCTGTCACGTAGTACCAATGATGTTGCTTTTGCTGCATCACGTTCCTGCGTGTAAGTTAAACAAGTTAGTCTCTCGCAATTAAGAACTACCCTTAATATATACCAAATTGCTTGTCAAATTCCCCGGCAACGGCACTAAAAACTTGATGGGTTGCGATTCCGATGCTAATATAATATTCCGTAATTAATTCAAAGTTAACTTAACCTAAGTGTAACTCAGAATCGCTTATGCGCAAGTAAACGCAGTCGGGAATTGCATCAAGTAATAAGTATATAGATGTATTGATCCCACAGAGATTCTGAAGCGCAATGATATAAATTAAGGGTCAGAAATGTAAATAACATGAATGGGATTAAGATAATTGATGTTGGTGAAGTATTAATTGAATAAAATGCTAATGCTGCCACTAATGCTAATGCTAACTAAGTTGATAAAGTTAATTAGAAATCTCGAGAGAACATGTATGTGTTGCGTGGTGATAAAGAAATCATGCTACCCAACCGCATGAATGCTTTCGCAATCATGGATGTAGAACTCAGCTTCCGCTGTAGTTCCACATGAATAGGCTCAGGGTTTTGCATGCGCTAGCGGGGTTAAATCTTAAATCCTATTGAGTGGTACAAAAAGTCTTTGTACAATACTAACGTAACCTGCTGGGTCTTTAGCTAGGTTCATCTTTCGAGTAAGCTGGAGGCTAGCATACCTGGGTAGCGAGCCAACGCATACTAAATTTAAGTACAACATTATAAATTCAATCACCCGCAATTATGCTATTTCTAAATTCCAATTAAATACGCTTCTAAAGTTTATATGAATGGCGACTACAGTAAGGATCGTAGTAAAGATTAATTCAAAGTAAGTTAAGTTGTCATGAGAAAATGAATACATACTGGACTAAAGTTCAAGTCTTTCGGAATACCTGACTGCAACTTGCCGGTACAAGGCCCAGAGATTTGCATTAAACACAAGTCTTTCGTATGTAGCTAGTGAGATGGTTATTCCTAACTCCCTTCTAAAAGTACTTATGGCTAAGCATTACCTATTGATTATGGTGAGATTAAGCCCTTGGCATCTTCTTTTCCAAGATCAATGCTAAGCACTCCCGAGTGGATGGTCAATTGACTCGAGATAGTTAAAACAACCGTCGTTTTTACTCGTTTCCCCATTTTACTTGATCTTTAGAATTAATAGCCATATTACTTATCTTCCATACTTAAACTATAATCACGCATAAAAAGTTACGGGAGATTAATTCTGGACCAAAGAACTTGTAGATTACTGTTTAAGAAAGAAAACACTGACTAAAATACTTAAAATAGAGTATGATATGCAAAAGAAATGACAACTACAGTATCTATCTATAGAGCAATAGAGTCCATCGCCATCGTTGCCAATGGCATTTTTATCTATAACACCGCATGGTACTCAATTCTTCAAGGTCTACAGATGAACAAAGGTAGTCGGGATCTCCAATGAGACCCCGGCGTCTTGAACGCTCATCAATTGGTAGCTTTCCTTCTGAATTGGCACACCTTCTTCTTTAATTAGTTTTCTATTTATAATCATCCAAGGTTTCTTGTCGACCACGTCCAATCTTTAATGTCGGTCTTCTGGAATATTCTCCTTCCGATTGTTTCCGTCTTGGTTTCCCTTGATTCCGTGATTTGATTGCCAATTATCTCCTTCCTTTTTTGTTTAGATAACTTATGCGTTCCTTCCTTGCAATGATCTCCTGCGAACATAAGACACGTAAGCAGATTTATGCTTAATTGCTTGTTTCCGTGCTTATACGTGCATTTTGCATCTTAAAGATTGTTATTTAGCAAAGATTTCGTCATGCAATGCTGTTAGCATACATGTCCGGATAAAGCGACTGTTTTCGCTAATTCCTTTTCACGCTGTTCACTTACTTGCCCATTTTTCCATAAAAAGCATGGTTTTAAAGACTTAAATAGTGCTATTATTTAGCGTTATCAGACATGAGCATTGAATATTTTGATGCACATCGACAAGAACACTTCACCCTGAAAGCTATTTTGTTGTGGACCATTAATTATTTTTCAGCATATGGTAACCTATGTGGGTGTCCTACAAAAGGTTATAAAACATGTCCGATTTGTGGAGAGAAAATATCATCAATTTTTTTACCTAGAGGAGGCAAGCATGTGTTTCTCAAACATAAAAAATATCTACCAATCGAGCACACATTTAGAAGACAAAAAAAGCATTTAATGGAGAATAAGAATATGGAGTCGCTAGTGAACTGCTAAGTGGTGAAGAGATTCTTGCATAATTAAATAGTCTTCTTTACGTATGGCAAGAGACAATAATCTACAGAATCATATTGGAAGAAGAAATCGATCTTTTTCGAATTGGAGTATTGGAAACATTTTCACATCCGACCTTGTTTAGGTGTCATACACATTGAGAAGAACGTGTGCTCAAATATTATCGAAACCCTACTTGATAGTCCTGGCAAAACAAAAGATGGAATAAAAACTCCTGAAGACTTGACTAAATTAAGACCTGAGTTAGCCTCAATTAAAAAGGGAGAAAAAAAGACATTCTTGCCTCCGGTATGTTACACACTATCTAGAAAGGAGAAGATTAGTACGTGTAAAAGCTTATCAGAACTTAAGGTGCCTGAAGGTTATTCATCCAACATAAGTAAATTAGTGTCGCTTATTAATTTGAAACTTTACGGGCTTAAATCGCATGACCATCACGTTTTGAGCAACAATTGCTACCTTTAGCCATTCGTGGTGTTTTGCCTAAACATGTTAGATATGCGATCATTTATCTGTGTTTCTTTTTCAAAGCTATATGTAGTAAGTCAATCGATTCATCTAAGTTGAAGGGATTGCAGGATGATGTAGTTGTCACTTTATGCCTATTAGAGAAGTATTTTCCACCAGCCTTTTTCACAATCACGGTTCACATTGTGGTGCATCTTGTAAGAGAGATTGAATTCTGTGGACTAGTTTATTTGTGGTGGATGTATCCTTTTGAAAGGTATATAAAAGTTTTGAAAGGTTATGTTCGTAATAGAAATCTTTTGGAGGGATGCATTGGTGAAAATTACATATTGGAAGAGTCGATAGAGTTTTGTTCTGAATTTTTACAAGGAGTTGAATTAGTAGGGTTGCGATCATCGAAAAAAATAATAGATTCAAATATTGATCAACCATTATCTGCCGCCAACTATAAAACACCAACTAAAGATATGATTGATCAAGCTCATATGTATATACTTCATAACATTGATGACGTGCTTCCATATGTAGATCAACACATGGAAATGTTGTCTAAAGTGAATCCTACTAAGTCTAAAAAAAAGTGGCTTCAAGATGTACATAATCGCACATTTAGCAGTTGTTGCGTGATCGGGTTGAGATGGCTTTAGGAGTTTGAAGAGATGCTATATCATCTATGTTAAGGTGGATATCACATGGACCTTGTTCAGAAGTTACCACTTACAATAGTTACATGGTTAATGATATTCAATATCACATAAAAGAACGTGATGATCTTAGAAGTGTGCAAAACAGTGGAGTTATGATAACAGCTCAAACTATGCAAATTTCTAGTTCGAAAGACAAAAATCCAATCATGTCAAACTATGCAAATTTCTAGTTCGAAAGACAAAAATCCAATCATGTCAGACATGACCTATTATGGCATAGTACAAGAAATTTGAGAGCTCGATTACAATAGTTTTCAAGTTTTCCTATTCAAATGTGATTGGGCAGAAAACAATGGTAGAACTAAAGTAGACGACATGGAATTTACGACCATAGACCTTAATTGTATTGGACGTAAATCCGACTCCTTCATTTTAGCTACTCAAGCTAAGCGGGTGTTCTACATAAAAGATCTAATTAATCTTTTTTGGTTGGTGGTTCTAGTGCATTCACAAAGAATAGTTGTAGAACACGGTTGACGACTCTTAAATAGAGTCAGAATTCTTGCTATTCTTTGATCTTTGTTTGTAGTTATTATTTAAAATTCAATGCGAAAAATGGTAAGTATAATGAGAAAAAAGGTGTAATTAGGTAATGCTTACACATTAGCTGAATAAACTTGAAGAAATGAATTTAAGCGCGGAAAATGTCAGTATTAGCACACTTAGCGCGTATTTAGCAAAGCTTATGCGGATAAACTATTTTTTGCAGAAATTTACGATGCGATGCGAGGCTGAGAAGCAAAGCGCGCGATTGGACGCGTAATGACATTAAGAGAAATGCCAAGGCACCATAAACAAAATAAGGAAAGAATCAAATGACGGCAAAATGTTGACTAACCAGATACTAGAGAGACAAGTTTCGAAAATCACGAGATTCTTCCCTTAATCACACAAACATAATTGACATATTCGTGCAAGGAAAAAGATCGTACATAATTGGCAGATTCATGCAAGGAAAGAGATCGCGTGGACTGATCTATGCTTAATTATTCTGGAATAGTCGAAGGATTGTTATAAAAGGAGACACTTTGTAATAGAAGAAAATGGGAGAAATTTTCAGAACAAGTTTATATTGTTTTATTCTATTTCTTGTCGATACTCATTTTCAATTCAGTAATACTATTTCAGCATGTTTTCCATGTCGTTATCTATATTTCTTGTTTGTATGAGGAACTAATTTTCTTAAGGCAATACTAGGGAAAAGTAGTTAGTTTTAGTGTGTTAAAGAAGAAATAGCAAGGGCATAAGTAAGGCATGTTAACTAGGGGTAAATCATCAATAGTAAGTGTCGACCGGCCATCCATACGCACTATTAGGTTGTAAATCGGAAGAGGAAATAACCCAAGTCTAGTTTGCATGTCCAGTAGGTTAGTATTAAGTCTTTAATACTTTAAATCGGAGTTTAGGGATAAACGCGTAACTACTGCATACATAGCGCTGGCTTAGCATCACATCAAGTCATGGTGAGAGCCGGGCTTAATGCGAACGAAAGTAGAAGCGAAAGTTTGTGAGGCGTAGTATGATAGTTACCCCTTACCGCATGTTTCTTTGATAACGCATTGCTATTACTTTCCATGAGTATCCTAGTTTAGCCTTATTCTCTCATAATCTGTTTTACAACTGTTTTTATCTTTTATGCTTTTCAACCCAATCAATCAAAACTACCATTAGTTACCCCAATCAATCACAATCCCTGTGGAGATCGATAATTTACTTATTACTTACTGCAGATCGCGTATACTTGCGTGAATGCAAAATATTTGGACACGAGACAACTAGAAATCAGTAGTCAACGGTCATGAGGAAGTTGATATTAACCAAGATAGTGGATACAGAGTCATAGAATCCCTACCTAATATTGTTGATGATGACTTGGTCTCCTATATTAGAAGTGATTGTGATGGTATATGGATTAATAAATAGGTTAAGGTTTTTGTTTGCATATATCTTCTTGTAATTATTTAACTAATATTCTTTATACGTCTTTTCTATTTGATATTAACATATATTCTTCCTTATGCAGATTGACATTATGTCTAGGTCGGGTAGCAATTATGATGATGATGTTCCCATAGACAGACGTGCTCGAAACAAAATACTAGAGCCATGATAGTCTTGCATGAGCTTGCTCAAGACAAGATGGTTGAAGAACGACGCACTCTTCAGTACAATTCAATGGGTCAAGATGTCGACGAAGCTTTAAAAAAGTTTCATAGTTTTATTGGTAACTACATTATTAACAAAATTTTATCATTTATTTTCATACTTAATTAGTAATCCAACTTATTTTATTGTTAGCGGATGTCGTTTCAAATGGATCCAATGTCCAAACATAATGTTATGTTATCTATGTCCACGACATTTAGGATGTTTAGATACAATCTGAACAAAAAATACATCTAGCCATTTTGGACCAACCTGAGATATTAAGATCTCCACCTGTTGAATACTCTTTCATCACACAAGAACAATTAGATTATTTTATGAACGTTAGATTGTCGGAAGATTTTAAGGTAACTACTTTTTCTTTTATTAGTTTAATGTCTACAACCTAATTTTACTATATTCATATAATGATATATTATACAGAGAATTAGTGGCGAGAAAAAGGAGTTGTAAGCTAAACAAAAGTGTCATCATCATATGGCTCGAAAGGGATATGCTCAACTCGCTCATGAACTAGTAAGGAATTCTCTAAACGCTAAGGATATATGTTCTCGCATTGTATATTTCTACTTTACTAAGTCATGTGCGTGGTAAATTTTAATTGTAGTCGATAGATATTAAAAGTAATCCCTCAACCTACTCAGAACTATGGAAAGAAGATCGAAAGAAGAAGTGTAACGATCCAAAGGAGAAGAGTAAAGAGTTCGTCGACGAAGACACAATTCAAACGGACAACCAAATTGTGAGTTGTTGTTTCATTTCTTTATTGTTTGAGTTTAAATCCTTGGGTGTGAATCTAAAAATATTTTTCCACAGGATGAATTGAAACGTACAAATGAAGGTTAAGATGTTTTGGGCGATGCATTGCAAACGCCGGAACATCGTGGGCGTGTTAGGGGAGTAGGTCGATTTGTATCTCCATCAATTTTCTTTAAGATGGCTCATCCGAAGTCTAAGATGGGCCGACAACAACCCGAAGGAGAAAATTAAGTCGAATGCTCTCAACGATTAGACTCCCCTTGTGAGGGGAGTAATAGAGATGTCATAAGGGAAGAAAACCAGATCCTAGAATGGGTTGACGTCATTGGAGAACCCATTGGTCATCGTGATGTCCCAGCCGATTTAGGAGAAGTATACTTCACATTATTTAATTTAATAATACATTTGAATGAATGTACACACTAATTATGATTTGTATTTTTTAAAGGGAATGCCATGTCAACTTGTCATTGAATATGGATGTTAACTGTTGCCATTGGTACTGTGTATGAATCAAGCAGTTCATCTGTTAGGGGACATGGTCACTGTTTAGGGAAACATAACATGCGCATCTCGGTCAATTTTATCTTTGAAAGCAATGAGGACGTAGACCTACCCATTTTCATAAACGAGGAACTTCAATACCTTGGACAAGCTATAAAATCTTTTGTGCCATGGCCAAGATCATTGATCAGGACACCTACAAC
>JBBMKA010031654.1:0-24290 GCA_037833695.1 Sechiopsis laciniata
TAATCTCTCCACCAAACACCAGTTATCATAACCCCTTTTATAATAACTTGCACCTCAAACACCGTTTATTATAACTCCTCTTATAATAACTTGTACCCCAAACACCGTTTATTATAATTCACCGTTTATAATAACCCACCGTTTATATAACCCATCGTCTACAACTACATAACCGGTGCTCCAAACACACCCTTAGGTTCTATTTGATAACTATTTATTTTTTGTTTTCTTGGTTTTTGTTTTTATAATTTTTAAAACGTTTTTAAAATAATAAAAAATTCTAGAAATCAAGAATAAATATGAAAAAATTAAAAATAAATAGTAAAAAATTAAAAAAAATCAAAACAAAATGTGATGTTTGAAAACAAAAAACAATTATCAAACATATTTTGTTTTTTAGTTTTTAATTTTTAAAAATATAAAACTAAATCAATTATCAAACGTATACGGTTTTTGTTTTTTAAAACAAAAAACCAAAAACTAAAAATAAAAAACTAGAAACAAAAAATAAAAAATAAAATGATTATCAAACAGAGCCTTAGTTAATCAGTTTTGCAAAAAACTACTAGGATTATGCTCTTATTGACACACGTTTGATATCTAAACTTTTATGTATGTAATACTTTAGGGAGTGTTTGGCTGCAGGTGAGATGAGATGAGATGTTGGCAGCACGAAAACCTTATTTGGGGTGCAGGGAAAAGAGATGAGATGACAAAAAAATCTTGTTTAGAGTGCATGGAGAGGAGATGAGATGTTAGGGTATCTGATTCAATTTTTATTAACTAGTCTTTTTTTTATTATTATTAATAAAATTATCCTCAAATTTTTAGCTATTAACATAAGTATGTAAATATGACGACTATCATAAAGAAATTGTAAGTAAGATAAAATTAATATCATATCACCCTTGATAATATTAATGTTCATATTCAAAAGAAATGTAGTTTCATCGACATTATGTACGACCTAATAATCATGATTGGAATATCTCATACCTAAATATTGTTAAATTAAAAAAATAATAATAATGAGCAAAGTTTCACACAACAAAAACAAAGTTGGACTAAACTTTTATTATTTTTTCAAGATTTTTTAGACTTAAATAATAATAAAAAAATTAATCCAAGATTTTATTTAAAATAATGAATTAAAATATAAAAAATAAATAATTTGGTTAAACTAGTCATTATAATTAAATCTTGATAACAATTTTTTTTATTATTATTAAAAAATAAACTCTTTTCTTATACACTTTATACATTCACATTCATATTTATTTAAAGTCAAAGAATTGTCAATAAAATATGTCAATTAATATGTAACATTAAATCAAATACTAGAATTATTTATCTTATTAGTCATTGATGCTTTTAAGGAACCATAAACACCACTAAATTTTATAATTTGTTATTTTTTATAGGTAAAAGTGAACTCACTCATATTGTGATACTATTTATTACACGGAAGTAAGATAGTACCCCACAAAATTTAAAATTTATTGCTATTGTTTTTTTATTTTTTAATGTAAAATAAATCTCAATCCCCTATGTTGACTCATACAAATATTGAAATTTATAGTTGTTTTTAGTATATAGAAGCAAAACTCTCAAAATTATTTAAATTATTTTACCTAGTTCCTAAAAAATAAACTTCTACTACAATTTAAAGTATAGCTTAGTGGAGTGAATTTTTTTTTACATAGTAAAAAATTTGAATTTCATTTTTATTACAAACAAAATAAGTTAAATACTTTTTAATTTATTGTAAATTACAATAAAAATTCAATGTTATAAATTATTTAAATTTAATTATTATTTCAATAATAAATTGTTATACATATTGTTAATATTAAAAATAAACACATGATTTTATATTAATAATTTAATAATTATTATTTTTAATTAAAAATTTGTAAATACGATATTTATAATCTATCTCTAAATAATTGAAGTTTCATAAAAACTTTTTTGTTATTTAAAATGATTAAACAATAAAATGAAAAGTATTTTACTTTTTATAAATAAAAGTATTAAAATTAATTGCATATATTAAGAGATAATATATATTTATTTATTTTAATTTTTAAAATTCGAATTTACTTAAATAAATATTTGATATAATAATAGTATAATTACTATAATAATATATATTATTAGTATACCTAAATAATAATAATTTTTTTAGAATAAAATAATAATAATAATAATAATATACCCACAAATATATCAGATACAAGAAAATACAAATAAATAAATAAATAAACAATAAAAATAAAAAGATGAAAAAATATTAATAAAAGAAAAGAAGGAGATGAGATGAGAGGAGAGGAGAGGAGATGAGATGACAATACCTTGGGCCAAACAAGGTATTGGGCTCTAACATCTCATCTCCTCTCACCTCCTCCCAAAACAAACACACCCTAAGATTATGTTCTTGTTTGAACTTGTTTGATATCTAAATTTGATGTAGGTAATAATTTAGTTAAAAAAAACCTTTCTATTTAAAAGAAAGGGAAAAATAAATTTTTAGTCCCTAGGTTTGGAGACTAGTTTCAATTGGATTCCTATATTTCAAAATTGAATATTTTTATCCATGACATTTCAATAATTCTTACTTTTAGTCGTTGAGATAACAAAACCGTTAGTTATATAATGATTATTAGACTAATTTTATATTGCAATATATTGATGAATTGATTATTTTTGTTTTCACGTGAATTTAACTTTTAAAAGATAATAAGTATGACTAAAAGTGAGCATTATTCAAATGTTAGTGGTAAAAATGTTCAATTTTGAAACATAGGTACCAAAATGAAAATACATCACAAACCTAAGAACAAAAAAGGTAAATTTTCCTAAAAGAAATCATCAAATTGTTTAAGTATAGTGGTGGATTACCCGGGTTCGACCCCCGACAACGACGTCATAATTTTTGTTAAATTTTATTTTACGAAATTCTCAAATTTATAATATTAAAAAAAAACACACACACACATTTCATTGTTTTTTTTTTGTTCAAAACATTTTAAAGGGGGTAATTCAAACCTGTAACAAATTAGTTAATTGGTTGTGCAAGATGTTATTAGGATTATGCTCTTCTTGACACATATTTGATATCTAACTTTTATGTATGTACTAACGTAATTTAAAACTAGTTGAAATCAAAACCAAAATCATCAAGTCGTTGTAGTATATTGGTAAGTATTTTCGTCTGTAACATGAATGACCTGAGTTTAATCCCCGGCCATGGTGTCATAATTTTGTTAATTTTACAATACAAAATACTTAAAATTTTAGTAAAAAAATATTTTTGGTTTTTTTTACCCAACAATATTTTGGATGGAAAGTTCAAATATATAAACTTTTTTGTTACTTGATTATATAAGATGTTAATAGAATTTTGTTCATGTTTGAACTTGTTTGATGTCTAGTTTTTTTATGTATATAATAATTTAGTTTTAAATAATTTTTTTAATTAATAGAAATCGTAAAGTCGACTCATTGTAGTATAGTGGAGGGTTACCTAGGTTCGATCCCATCAACGACGTGATTTTTATTTTATGAAATACTCATAATTTTAATTAAAAAAAAATCACGTTTAGGGAGAATTTGAGCCCGTAACATCTTAGTTAATCAGTTTTGCAAGATACTACTAGGATTATGCTCTTATTGACACACGTTTGATATCTAAACTTTGATGTATGTAATACTTTAGGATTATGTTCTTGTTTGAACTTGTTTGATGTCTAAATTTGATGTAGGTAATAATTTTAAAAGAAAGGGAAAATACATTTTTAGTCTTTAAGTTTGGGGATTGGTTTCAATTTTGTCTCTATGTTTCAAAATTGAACACTTTTACCCATGACATTTCAATAATGCTCATTTTTAGTCATTGAGATAACAAAATCGTTAGTTATATAATGATTATTAGACTAATTTTATATTACAATATATTGATGAATTGATTATTTTTATTTTCACGTGAATTTAATTTTTAAAAGACAATAAGTATAAAAGTAAACTAAAAAACACATAAGGACTAAAAGTGAGTATTGTTCAAATGTTAGGGGTAAAAGTGTTCAATTTTGAAACATATAGACCAAAATGAAAGTACATCACAAATCTCGAGGCCAAAAAGGTAATTTTTCCTAAAAGAAATCATCAAGTTGATGTAGTACAATGGTGGGTTACCAAGGTTCGACCCCCGATAACGACGTCATATTTTTGGTTAAATTTTATTTTACGAAATACTCAAAATTGTAATAAAAAAATATGTTTAGAATTTTGTTTATTCGACAACATTTTGAAGGGGGAGATCGAGCCAATAACATTTTAGTTAATTGGTCGTGCAAAAAGCTACTAGGATTATGCTTTTCTTGTCACGTGGGTGACCCAGGTTTGATCCTCGTCATGGTGTTATAGTTTTTTGTTAATTTTATTTTACGAAATAATTAAAGTTTTAGTAAAAACAAGCTTTTTTTTTATTCAACATATTTGAAGAGAGAATTCAAACGTGTAACCCCTTGTTACTCTTGTGTTGTATAAGATGTAACTAAAATTATGTTTTTTTTTTCTTTTTACACTTGTTTGATATCTAAATTTTGATGTAAATAATAATTTAGTCCATAAACAGCTTCAGTTAAAAAATTCATCAAATTATTGTAGTATAGTGGTAAGTATTCTCACCTTATACGCAGGTAGGTGATGTCATATATTTAATCAAATCCCCACGTAGACAGTCTCAAATACTTTGTTTAACCCCATGTAGATGGTGTCATATAATTTTTATCAATTTTATTTTACGAAATACTAAAAAATTTAGTAAAAGAACATTTTTTGTTTGTAGAAGTTCGGAATTTAGTTTATGTGGTATCAACAACTAGAATCTAGTCCCTTTAGTTTGATAAAATCTAAAATATAGTTCATATTATTCATAATCATTGCGAATTAAGTTTTCGGCATAACTATCAAATGTGTAAGCGTGGATTTTTTATATTCAATTACTTACTTGAATCACGATGTCATTATTGACAAATGAATAATTAACTTTTGTTGGATTTTGGCAAAATGTTATAAGTGAATTATCCCACATAAAAAAGATGCATGGTAGTAGTGTGCTCCAAACACTATAAAAGGAACATGTAGCTTTGGATTCAAAACATCTCATTTATAAGTGTTTTAAGCTTAGTGTACTAACTCCAGTTAAATTTCTTTTGTATTCTCTTGTGGAGAATGAGGCAAATAAGGTGAGTAAGTTCAACTTTGAAGATAGTGTTTATTTGAAGAGAGTGTTTATGCAATTGGAGTTGGGGAGAGAATTGTGTGTGATTATAACAATTTGACACATAGTGTATTTTTTACTACTATTATTAGGGAAGGTCTTTTCCAACAACTTTAGCATATTTAATTGGTCAACGATTTTTTTTTTTTTTTTGGATAGAAGATACTTTATTAAAAAAGCTTGTGAGAAACAAGCAAAGGAGAAACAACTTACATGAAAGATAGCCAATTTAAAGCAATATTATGCACAGAATAATTTTTAAACATAGAAGATTTAATACACCATTCAGCAGTAGTAAAAATAATTTTATCCCATAACATCGATGAGTTGCTTTGAATGTGATCTTCCACAAAAATGTGTCCATTATGCTCTTTCCAAATCCACCAAACAATGGAGCTTTTGATATTGGAAATAAGAGTCAGCCTCTAAGAGTTACTACTTAAGCAAAATGACTCAAACCAGAAGACATTAGAATCATTGCTATTGTTGTTCCAATGTTGACTCGAAATCGGGAGGCGGGACCAAAGGTTGTGAGCATAAGGGCAGTGCAGAAAAAGATGATCAATCGATTCCAAACTAGCATTGCATAAGACACAACAATTCGAACAAAGAGCATTAGATGGATTTCGATTTTGAATGATGGCAAATGTGTTTATACCTCTATACATAATTGTCCAAATATGAATCTTAACCTTTTTGGCAAGATGAGATTTCCAAAACTTCTCATTAGTATACAACAACTGGACTGAAGTAGTAGTCTCATTTAGAATCTTTTTCATAGATTTAACCGAAAAACCATCATTCGGATCGGGCAACCAAATGAGGGAACTATTATTATCAGTAGATGGAGGGGGCCAGGCTCTAGAAATTTTCAACCAACGGACAATTTCCCGTTCAAAAAGAGGCCTTCTCGGATTACAAGACCATCGACCAGAAATGGGAACCCAAGCATCAGCCACAGAAATCTCTTGATCCTTAGAAAGAGCCTTAAATCTGGGATACATCTCCCCGAGAATAACATTACCAGCCCATTTATCAAACCAAAAACTAATATTTCTACCATTGTTAACCATCCATTGACTATATAGAGAAAACAAGTCAGTATTGCAAGCAATCTTCATCCAATGAGATCGTTGACTGCCATACTTACAAAAAGAGGGCACATGACGATGCGCCGAGATCTTATACTTAGCTCGAATAAGATTACTCCAAAAAGAGTCGAGTTCAAAATGAAAATGCCAAAGCCATTTGCAAAGGGAAGCAATGTTTGTATGATGAATTTTGGAGATGCCGAACCCACCTTGCTCCTTATTGCGAGTGAAAATGTCCCACCGAACCAGATTAGATCCCCCATTTCCATCAACACCTTTCCATAAAAATCTGCTCTTAATTTTCTCAATATTCTTGCATAGCATAATAAGTGCTTGAAAAACAGAAAGCATATATGTAGGCAAATGATCTAGCACAGCTTGAATCAACTGCCATCAACTGAGCCTTGCTTGAATCTTTTCCACAGTGTTGTCCCAAAAAGAGTTAGTATTAGGATTACCCCCCAATGGCATTCCCAAATACGATATCGGCAGATTGGCAATGGGGCAATTCCATATATCAGATAAAGAAGCAAGCAAATTGGGATCAGTATTAACACCAGAGATAGAAGATTTAATAATGTTGTAAAGGTTTCTAACCTTTTCGGGGTCAGCAGCAGAGAATAACACCACATCATCAGCAACCATCAGATGATTAGTATGAAATGCAGTAGAATGAAAAGAGCATCCAGAAATTTTATCTCTCTGTTGGGCATCGAAAAGCATACGGGAGAGGTGATCCATAGCAATAATAAAAAGGAAGGGGGAGAGAGGGTCACCCTGAAGAATTCTTCTGGAAGCTTCGATACGACCGCGAGGCTTTCCATTAATAACAACAGAAAAAATGGATGAAGAGATACAAGCCTTCATCCAATGAATCCAAGTACTGCTGAAGCCTTTTTTCCCAAGAATAGTGAGTAAAAATTTCCAATTAATCTTGTCAAAAGCCTTCTCGATATCAAACTTGATAATGAGACCTTTAAATTTTGAGCATCACCAATAATCAACAACTTCATTAGCCATGAGAATCGCATCAGTGATCTGACGACCCCTTACAAAAGCACTCTGCATAGAACTAACAGTGTTGGGAAGAACCACTTTCAGGCGATCAGCGAGAACCTTGGCTAAAATTTTATAAACACTTGTTGTTAGACTGATGGGTCTGAATTCAGAGACTCTAGTAGCTTTGGGGATCTTGGGGATCAAAGCAATATAAGTTTCATTAACACCGCACGATTTATGATACCTTTGTGAAAAAAGTCATGAAACACAGCCATGATATCAGAATGCACAATATTCCAGTTCTTTTTAAAAAAATTCGATCGTAAAACCGTCGGGACCAAGAGATTTGTTGTTTCCCAAATTATTTATGCAAGCTAGAACTTCAGACTCCAAAAAAGGTTCACAAAGCGACAGAGAGTGATCAGTAGAGATAGGCTGCCAATCCAAATTGGAGATGATCCAACCAGACTTTTTATTTTCCAAGTAAAGATTCTTGAAATAGCACACAAACTCCTCAGAGATCTAATGGTCGGTGATATGACTCATACCCTACTCATTGTAGATCTCAGAAATAAAACTATATCGCTTCTTTGCAGAACATAGCTTATCGAAATATAAAGTATTTTCATCCCCGTCAAGAATCCAACTTATTTTGCAACGTTGGCACCATCTCAGGTTTTCCATAAGAGCATTGTTCATAAGATCCATTTTAAGCACTCTTGTTTCTCCAATGGCAGCAATAGAGATGTTCCCCAATTCTTCAGATTTATCAATCAGAGAAATCCTGTCAAGCATTAGTTGTTGGTCTGTTTTGACTTTGTGAAAGCTGTTTTGAGCCCATGATTTACATTGAGCAGCAATTAACTTGATTTTTCTCATCATAAAATAACCAGGGTAGCCATTCACAGTAGTGTTGATCCACCATTTGGGAAATTCATTAATGAATTCGGAGCTGGACAACCACACATTCTTAAATTTAAACGGGCAAGGCCCCCAACAGAGATCTTTTGATTCCAGAAAATGATCTTGTCGCTAGCAACAACTCCTCTAACACTAGAAGGACCCGCTTCAAATAATTCATCGATACTTTTTTCGACAAGATCTTCATTCGAAAACTCAGCTGGAGGGGTGAAAATTTCGATCAATTGCTCAGAATTAACTGGGATAATATGAGGGCTAGAAACCGTCACCTTGACCCAGTCATGTGGAGAGAAATTGCTCAAATCTACCACTAATTGTTTCTTACATTTTATTGAGTCAAAAGGCTTAAATCTTAGTTTATGAAATCATGAACGCTCCATTCACTATTTATCCAAAGCATAAATACTAAATTTTAATAGTCATTTTATTTAGCCAAATTTATAGTTCACCTAAAAACTAATTATTGGCGGGAGACAAAAATGTCAATATTCAAAACAAATTATTGGTTTTCTTTACAAACACGGGGATTCGTAGGCTCACCCCTCAAAGGACCTAACCGACAACCTAATTCCTTGTCCTTTTTCTCTTTCAATTTATCCTCTCCTAAATTTATTGTTTTTATATATTCAGAAAACCAAAAATGCATATTAATTAAGAAAACAACAATAATTTAATTTATAATTTATCGAATTATAAAAAACAACAATAATTTATTAACATATTCTACAAAACAACCATCATATTAATAAGTCTCAATCAATATATAGCATATTTTTTTGTCATAAATTTTAGTTATTAAAGAATTTTTATAATTTAACTTGCTAAATTTGAAATACAGTGAAGGCAATAAATTGGAAAATTAAAAAGAAAAGAAAGGAAGAAACACAAAGAGGACGTTTTTACACATATATTTTCTTTTTTTTTTAGAATGCATATATATTGGCATTAATTCAAACATGCATAAATATAATAAACAGAAAATATTGACCCCAAAAAATAAAAATTTTTAAAAAAAAAAGAAAAAAAAAAGATGTGTAATTACAGTGAAGACCTAACAATTTAGAAAAATAAAAAAACTCAAACTATCCTTTACGGATTTTCTCGAGAAAATTTCTACATTTTCCTGCTCTCCAATCATCATCTTTCCAGTCCACTGAAAGCTTTACACAGTCCGTTTTAAAGCTGCACCACAAAAATAGTTTGTCAAATTTTATTATAAAATGCATTCTATTTTTATAAGCTTATTTTACGGCAAGTTGTTTCATAAAAGGCTAAATATTTAGAACATTTTCAATTTAGGTTTCAATCAACTCTTTGTGTTCTAAAATTTTTCAATCACACCCTTCTCTTGTCTAAGAATGTTCAAAATTGATATTCAATGAGTTAGGAATTAAATTTAGACATGAATTCAATCACCTAGAGAAAAGTTTTGAATTTCGCTTCAAAATTTATAAGATTTAAAGCGATAGTTTAGTATAAAGTGTATATTCAATGACCAAAAATTTGTGGGTTTACCTTAAAAAAAAAAAAGAGTTTGTGGGTTTGAATCTTTGTTGTAGAACTAAAAAAATATATATATTAAAAAATGAGAAGGGTATAATTGAAATTTTTTAAAACATAAAGACCTAAATTGAAGATTATGGATTAAAACAATGGTATACTATAATTTTTTTTTTTTTTTTAGTACAAATTGAGAGAAGGGGGACCCAACAAACCCTAGACACAACTCCTCTCAAATAATATGAGAGTCAAATACCGATTTTCGAGCTCAAACTCGTGGCCGTAGAGTTAAAATGGATTAACACCAAACAAGATAATCAACTGCGCCACTGACCCTCGATATGATATACTAGGAATTAAAACATATATTTAGCGAATAAAAACAAAAATTAATGAAATTAGTAAAATGAAAACTCACCACTAGTGTAAATGATTATCCTTTTGACTTTTATTTTCCTTGTTTTGGGTGTAAAATTGAGAGCTTTATTTTTCATTGACATGAAGAGAAATGAGAGTTCTGTCCAAAGGCTCCAAGCATACTACATGTAAGTTCCATCAGCTTCCCTGCCATTGGTAGCAAAAAAAAGTGTTAAGGTTTTACGGTTACACCATCTCGACAACGATCAAGCCTAAATAACAGTAAACTCGACCCCGTATGGATCAACGGAGTCGGTTCTCCCGAACAACCATATGCAGGCAACTTTTAGGTTCTAGCTAATTGAAAAGGCAATGAAAAGAAAAATAAACACAAACAGAAAAGATAAGAAATAATGAGAAATGTGAAATGAATGATCATTAGGGGGGGAAAAGAATAAGAACAATAATAAACAGGTTGTTGTAAGCAATCAAAAAGTGGGTGGTGGGGAAAGGAAGAGTGTGGACTGTCTCAAACTTGGAGAGTTCAACTAAACAATAAAATCCAAATAATTTAACTCAATTAACAACACAAATAGTGGAGAGTTCAACTCAAAAAGATATATCTTTAGCTTATAAAAACCTTAGTAAAAGTTAAGTAGTTTAATAGGAAGTATGTTTCATAAATCTTATAACCCAATTTAGCCTCCGTTTTTTATAACCATTTGATTTTTGTATTTTGTTTTTGAAATTTAAGTTTATTTTTACGAAACTATGAAAGGTTCCAAAAAAAGTATTTGAAAAATATACATATAAAAGTAACAAAAAAACATATAGCGAAGGAGTTGTAGCTTTAATTTTCAAAACTTAAAAACAAAATGATTATCGAACGGGATCTTAGTTATCCAAGTAACTGGTAGGATATTAAATCTTAGGAAGATGGTCATTATTGATCATTGGATCAATCTAGTGTGATTACCGATGATGGTGTCGTAGCCACTGTGGTTAGAACTCATGTTGGACAAAATCATAGGACGATCCATACATATACAAGAATAACTAAATAGTTTTGTTAAAAATCAACCCAAGAACTTCAAAGCAAAAAATAAAAAAACAAATGAATTCTGCTCAAACAAACGATTGATATCCGTAAGGGTTCGAATAAGCTTACACTTAACTATTTTCACGAGACAACTTTATCATCCTATATAACATTTGGTTGAAGGAAATCATGGATTAAACCTAAAACCTCATAATTCCTCATGGGCAAAAAATATAGAGCAAAATTCAAGAAACCAATTAAGCATCATCTCATGAAAAGTGTTAATCTGTTCTAAAATCAACCATTCTTTTATCTCTCCAATGCATAAAAGAACTAAGAATATATACCTCTTCTTGGTTTAGAGGCAACTTTAACAGCTGAATTAGATTTCTTCACAGCTTTCTCCTCATCCTCCAATGGAAACAGAACTCCATCAATCCCCTGCACAGAAATCCTCCCATCTGTGTATATATCAGGATCAAACAGATAAGCAGACCCTTCCCCTTGCCCGAATTTCACCGACCCGTCGGCCTCCTGCGCGACCACCGCATGCGGCAGCCGAAGCGACTGATACCGAACCTTCCCAAATCGCCGAACCGCATTGTACATACTCTCCTCGGTTTGATACTCTGGTATCACATGGTAGTATATGATCTGCTCCGGCGCCCCCGGTTCGCTCAGCTGATCCGTCGTCAGCTTCGCCATCGCCTCGTCATTCGGGGCGAGGACCGTAAGAACATACCCTTCGGAGACTAATCTCCCCATCTCTGTAGCCAGAGACGTCAAATTCACTAAAATATCAGCCATCTCATTGTACCCGCCGTAATGCAGCAAAGTTTGGATGAAATCCTTGACCTGCCGCTCGCCGTCGAAGTGATGGTGGGGTCCACCGGGGCCGGGGGCCGGCGCCGGAGCTAGAGAAGGGCCGGGAGCTAAAGCGTCGTAGATCGGCAGAACGGGCGGCGCTCCGGCGGGGACAGGCGGCGAGGGCTTCTTCAAACGGTGGGTGCGTGGGTCGATTTCCGGCGCACCTTCGGGGAGAACGGCGGAAATCGACTGCAAATTCCGGCGACGATTAAAATCCTCTTGAACAGAACGGGGAATCAACAGCCGTTCGATTCCGTGGATTACTCCATCTGGACGAACAACGTCGTTTAGATTCACAATCACCGCCGAACCCACGATTTTCTTACCGGAATCGGAGTTTTTCAAATCCAAATGCGAATCCCCCAACGTCCGATGCCGAATGGAACGATCCTCCGGCCAGTAATTGAGGCCAAGCCTTTTGGGGAGAATGTGAGACAACAAAAGGGTTTGAAGCGATTTCAAGTTTCTCGGCTCGAGGAGGAACCGCTTGAACTCAGGGTCCAATTCGCGTTCTAGGGCTTCATTCCTCGGAGCGAAAATGGTGAGATTGTGGGTTTCAAGGGCGTTTTCTAGGGTCTGGAGCAAAAGGGCTTTCTCGACAAGCTCGGCGAGTTCGGTGTAGTGGGAATCGAGGAGGGCGACGAGGATGGAGTTGGAGCTGATTTGGGCGGCGGAGGAGACGGCGGCGGCGGAAAGGGAGAGGAGGGAGAGGAAGAGGAAAAGAGGAGAGAGGCCATTGGAAGGGGAATCCATGGCGGGCGAAGAGAAATGGGGAAAATATGGAAGAAGAGGATTTGAGAGTGTAATAATGGCGGAAGGAGAGTTTTTCTTTTTAGGGCAAAAAAGAGAGAGAGAAGAAGAAGAAGGAACAGGCTGGAGATGAAGGGACCCACACGCCATCGACATTGACAGACAGTGGCTGCTCACCTTTCCTTTTCCTTTTTACTTTCTTTTTCCTCCTCCGCCGGCGCCGGTCACTGTGTTTGCTATTGCTGTTTTCTTTAATTTACTGTTACTTTTTTATTCAAGGTAAAATATCATTAAATCTAGGAATTAAAGATTTATTTCATTTGGTTCTTAGTTTCTAAATTTTTAAGTAAATTTTATTTAGGTGTTTGAACTTTACAAAAATAACAATAATCATTAGAAAAGCTTTTTGTTTATCTTTCTTTAAGTAAAACTTATCATCTTCCTTAAGTTTAGAAAATACATTTAAATTTATATTAAAATTATTAATATTATCAAATTTATTTTAATTGATATTAATTTTAAATTTACTACAAAAACTACTTTAAAAATTATATTTTAAGTACATTCATTAAAATCGATCTTTAAAATATTAAAAGTTTATAGACTAAAATTGAACAAATCTTGAAGCTCAAGAACTAAAATGATATTTTACCAAAAATTTTTTTTTTTTTTTTTTTTACAGTACCAAAAAGTTGTTATTACTTGTCCATATAATTTAGTTCTCTTAAGATATGTCAAAGGAAGCCATTGTTCAACTCTGTAAGTACATATCCAATAATAAAAAGCCATGGTCCAAATGTTCCACCCTAACTATAGTAGAACTAAAAAAACTTTCAAGTATATCTCAAAAAATAATACTTGTAAGATAATTTGTTATTAAATTTAAAATTATACAACAAGCCCATCTAGCTCAGTTGGTAGAGCGCAAGGCTCTTAACCTTGTGGTCATGGGTTCGAGTCCCATGGCTGGCGTTAACTTATTAATTCATTCTACAGACCAAATCGCTAACATAGGACAATACCTCCATTTCCATTGATATGATGTGAATGGTATTCTACGGACCAAATCGCTAACATAGGACAATACCTCCATTTCCATTGATATGATGTGAATGGTATTCTACGGACCAAATCGCTAACATAGGACAATACCTCCATTTCCATTGATATGAGGTGAATGGTTTGTAGTTATTCGTTGTCCCTAACACATAGATTTTCCATACTTGGTTCTTAAACATACCATATTTAGGTCGGTTTGAATTTTAATAAATGTCAATAGTTCATCAAATAATCAATGACCTAATATACATTTCAATGTAAGTGAGAAAATGATTATATGTAAAAATGAACGTTTATCAACATATTAAATGTCTATGGACACAAATATGAAAACACAAGAACTAAACCAGTAATTTAACGATGTTTTTCTCAATATTTTCAATATTCATTTTCTAATATAAAAAAAAAGTGTCCACAAATATTTCAAAGTGTCGGCAAATAAAATATGTCAATTCCTAAAAATATATAAAAGGAAATTTCCTAGTACCACGAGAGTACTCGCTTTGATCACTTTACGCTTTTTTTTTCTTTTTTTTTTTGTTTTAAATTTGGAAATTGTTTTTAAATGCTACATAAAATATTTGTTAAAAAAAAATGCTAAATAAAATAACAATGTATTAGGCGATCAGCAATCAACTATAGAAGCATTAAATTTGTATCAACAACAAACATTTAATTCCTTACAAAATCAATCTCGATTTGTGATCAACTTTTAATATAATTGGAAATATATACACACATATAATTATACTCTTAATTATATGATTATGCCTAACTTGAATTTAAATCTTGTGAAAAGTTAGATCACACATTAATTAGACAGTGATTGTTTTCAGTAAACTTTTTAGCCTTTATCTCAATCATTTTCACAAAATAAAGTATTTCTTTTTATAACATTTGAATATTAATAATTGGATTCAATCTATAATAATTAATTATGTAAGAATTAATTTTCTTCAAATTTTCTTAAAATTTAGATGTTGCACAAATGAATGTCTTGTGATATTAATTAAGGTGCTAAAAGTTAATTTTAATGGTCACAAGTATTAAAAAAAAATCAAAATAAAAATAAATATTTGGAAAAGTTTGATTTATGCATTAATTAGCAAAATGATTATGATAAAATAATTTTGATTTTGAAAAAAAAATGAGAAAATAAAATAAAGTGGCGACAGCAAAGGGACGTGGGAAGAGAAGGTGGTTAAAGGCAAACTGTCGGTGACGTTACTATTCAGTAGCCTTCATTCCACGCCAACTCGCGCGTGTTTGACACGCTCTGTTGAGCGCGTGAGAGAAAGGAGGTTCGACCGTCAGACGTCGTTTCGTACCGTGAAGTTAATTTAATTGAATGATACAAAAATATGTGGTCGTGCGGTGGCGACGCTTCACCGGCCAGAAGGTTGGTTGTCGGCCGTCGCTCTACATTTTTTTTTTTTTTTGGTTGCGGTGGCTTAAGTAATTGGTCCGTAAATTATCAAGTATATGTCGGTCGGTATCCGCTAGAAAAATAGATAACTAAAATTTTATTCGTTTATAACTGGATGATAAATATGATCTTTAATATATAAAAAATGAAAAAATAAAGCAAAATAGCAAATCAATAGGTCATTCGATGTCGATTTTTACCAAAAATTGATACCGGCCAATGAACACACCTACTTAATTATTGACAAATTAAATATTTAAAAATTATTTATTTATAATGATGTGTTCTAAAAAAAAAAAGCCTGAGAACTTGAACTTTCGCTTCTTTAAATTTAGAAATATTAGTGAGTTATCTGTAGACTGTTCCATCTAGATACATCGGAGAAGTGAATACACAATTAAAAATGTCTATAAATTATTGTCACAAGCGAATTTCAAACGTGAATCTTTAAGGAGAGTATATATTCAAAATTTAAGTATTCGACCAACGTGCTATCCCTTGCACGACATAGTGATGTAAGTAATTGGTGAATAAAAAACTTCAAGTTATTGAACTAATTTATTAACAATTACAATCGACATTAATTATTTTTCAAATTTTACCAAACTACTGAACTCTAATCTCTACTCTTTAAAAACGTAATTATAACTTTCTATCTCATAAGCATTAAATTCTTTTTTTAGTATAATTAAATTATAATTTTAAAACAGTAAAAATTAAAATTTAACTTTATATACCCATCATAAATAACCTAATGATTTAAATGATATTAAGAAAGTAAAAGATTATGGATTTAATTGTTGTTACTTACTTCTGAATTAATTTTCAACAAATTTCTTTTGCATCTAAATGTTATAGGTTATTCACAATTATCTAGTAAATAGTTTCTTATAAGTTTCTTTGACATCCAAAAACTATACAACTTGTAAAAATAGGCAAGTTACATCTAAGCCCGAACGGTTACAAATATTAAAATAATAGTTAAATACTAGAAATTTAATGTAAGTTTGATACTTTTTTTTTCAAGGTGGGGAATAAATTGTTTCAAAATTTAAAGTAAGGATTATGTTATAAATCATTCAAAAATCATTATCAAACCACTTCGTTAATGAACTTTTTAAGCATTAAATTTTTTTTTTTTTTTGAGTATTATTATTATTATTATTAGTTCAAAATTATTTAAAAATTTAAATTCATGACATGATCTTAATTATGATTATATCATTTGAATTATTGCCTTTCCTATTTAATCACTATTTTATGAGTAAAATGGTAGTAGAAAACACACGCTATATATATATCTCTTCTTTTTTTTTTTTTTAACTCAAAACTTCTTAGTTATGATGCCAGTTAAGTTGATGATTTTTAAGAAGAGAACAATATATAGCAAAATTAAAATCAATAATATTTATATTTGTCTTTTAATATAATCAATAGGAAAAAAACAATTTTAAAGTGTCTAATATTAAAATTTTAAATTGATGACTTTTTAATTTATAAATTGGAGTTAGTTATTCTGGTTGACATTCTTAATATTCTATATTTTACTTTAAAGTTTGTTATTAAATTTTATCTTTTATTTTTTAATTTGTTTAGAATATTTAGACATGTGGTCATACTATACGAATTATCCACTTGAAATAAATATATTTTGGTAAAAACCTGTTAGATTTTAATAGAGCGGGTATAGTTTGATGTGTTAAATAATATTCTCAAAGTTAAAGTTAATACTCTAATAAAACTATAAGTTTAAAACAATAAAACAATATTTAACAACACATACATTTTTCTTTACAAAAAAGATGCCTGAACAATAATAATTTATAATAAAGCCATCAACAAGAACATAATGTTCTATTTGAGGATGTATATATGACTTTATATAATGAAGAGGTACTTTGAATTCTCGTTATATGCCCGGGCATGATGTATAAAATAATGCCCACATATGTGGTTTAATATGGACCACAATCTATTTGATTATAAACCTAAAAGATAAAAAAAAATAATAATAAAGAAAAATAGATTATGGTACATATTGAGCCACATACGTGAACATTATTTTATACATCATACCCGGACATGATCTAAATATTTTTGATAAAGGATATAATTAAGAGTTTGTTAACATGGGTAGAGAATAAAATTGAAAATAAAAGAAGAAAAAAAGGGAAAACTTTTTGTCAAAGAAATGGTTGCTGGCGCCTGGTCGGCCTCAGAATTCATGTGGCAATAAAACCCTTTTTTTTAGATTGGCAATAAACCCTCCTTAAAGCATCTTCCATTCTTAAAATTAAAAATACAAATAAATAATTGCTCATATATTTATTTATTTATTTATTTTATTTTGTAAAAACTTTATGTAACATATAGTTTTTTTTTTTTCTTTTTTTTTTTTTGAAGAAATGTAACATAGGTTAAACCTATGTGAATAATAATATTTGTTTCAAAATATTTATTTATGGAATTTTCACTACACAAACAACTAAAAAAATATGTCTTTCCTTTATTTAGTACAAGTTGGGAGAAGGTGATCACAAACCCTATAAAGAAGGTACTACTGTTCTCAAATATGTGTGACTATGGAGTTAAAATAGATTAACACCAATCAAGATAACTAACTGCGCCACCAAGTAATTCGGTAAAATATGTCTTTCCTAAGCTTTATTTAAAGGTTATAATTGCGTGTAAATTAAATACATTAAAATTTAGAAAATATTATTTAATTAACTTAAACTCTTTATCTCTTTGAAGAAGTATGTATATGATTCAACTAATTGAAGTATTAAAATGTCTATATATCCATATTATAGAGTTGGCAGTCCAAGAGACACATTGAAAGTTTTTTAAAAATATTTTTGAAACATTGAAAATAAAACTAAAATATGATATATCCTTCAAATATAGTTGGTTTTGACTTAGTTACGAATACTGCCACTAATTCACAAATTTTCTTTTTATATATAAAAAATGGTAAATTATAAGTTTTATCCTTATAATTTAAAGAAAGTTAGAGTTTAGTTCTTATGATTTGATTTAAAAAAGAATTTAATTTTTATGATTTGAAGAAAGTTAAAATTTGATCATGTAATTTTAAAAACTAGAATTTAATCTCTATGATTTGATAAAATCTAAAAAAAAAATCTTTATCGTATTTAATCTTTAGCGAATTGAGTACGTGAAAGTTAGTTATTCATGTGCAATGATAGCAGTGTGAGTTAAGTGATTGATTAGACAAAAAAAATCAGCATGAATAACTAATTTTCAAGTACATAATTCACGGTGATTTACAAACGACAAGAACTAATCTTTAGATTTTATCAAATCAATGACTAAATTCTAGTTTTTAAAATTATAGGGGCTAAATTCTAACTATCTTCAAAATAAAAGGACTAAATTCTAATTTTTGAAACCATAGAAACTAAATTCTAACTTTTTTTTCAAACCATATAGACCAAATTTATAATTTATCCTATCAAAAACTATAATTGCCTATACAATATGTGTATATATATTTTTTTGAATACAAATTGCCTATGCATATATATATTACCTTAGAAAAAAAATTAGAATATTTATCAAAATATATATGGCTTTCCCTTTTTATGGTTATAATGTTGGTGTCAATATTTATGCATCTAAGTTTTGAATGCTTTTACTTAGAAACCAAGCTATCCCTTATTTAGATACTAGTTGATGTACTTAAACTTTATTCCATAAAAAAGAAGTATTGGAACTTAAAATAACAATTTTTTGTGTTACTAAAAGTTAAATTACATTTTAGCTCCCAAAAAAAGTTTAATTACCTTAAATGACGTTATGTACTAAATAGTAAACGGTTAATTAGTTAATTGGTTAAAAATTCAAGTCTCAAAACTTATTCAATTCTAAAAAAATATTTTTGCAAGCATCTTTCTCTCTATATTCATGAATATTTCGACCCGTTTATATTCATTGACAATAAATTTTTACGAACAATCGACTAATTCTACAATATTTGATAGTCAATTCACTTCATGAATTAAACTTTTTTTTTATTATTGAACTCATAATTATAAACGATAGTTATGTTATGAAATTGACTAAGGTACAAAGAAAAATTACACTAGATTAATCGATCAAACTTAACTATACTAAAGTCTCAAAAAAAAAAAAAACCTTAACTATAATAAAAGTTAATCGATTAAATCTATGATGACCACCTATCTAAAAAAATTAATTTTTGTGAATTTTCTTGACATCCAAACCAAATATTATAAGATCAGGTATATGTCTCGTGTCATTAGTTGAGATGCACAACCTAACCCGAATAGTCACGAATATAGAAAAATTTCTTCAAATGATTAAAAAAAAAAAATCAAAAGCAATAAAATTCAAAATTGTAGGTGATTTTTTTTCCTCTTGATTTATTATATTATTGTTTTTTTTCGTCGGTGATGTTAACATTACTTAATTTGGTAGGTCTATTGTTCCAGTCAAGACTGTGGGTTCAAAGAGGACAAAAAGGACATTCACATAAAGTCAAGTGAGCCCAAAAAATAAATAATATTTGAAACAGAAAGATATTATTTTTAATGGTCACCAACCAACCTGAAAATCTAAATTTTGAAAGAAATATCTTACACATCCTCAAATTAAATGTATGTAAAAAGAATTGTTTTTTTTCCCTTTAAATTACCATAAAAGGGAAGAAAAAAAACTCATCAAATGTTTGAACCTATAATTTCTCGATTATTAAATCATACTTATCAATTAAATTAAGTTGTTATTAACTGCTCATGAAATGCATGTAGAGCCATTACAATTGGAAGAAAATGATTAAGAAAATTAGAAGAAGAAAAAAAGACTATGATGCAATTTGATAATCATTTAATTTTCATTACTTTGATATCTACATTTTAATTAAGTTTTTAAAAACTAAATCAAAATTTGAAAGCTCAAAAAATAGCTTTCAAATACTTATTTTGATTTATGGAATTTAACTAAGACTCACCTACTTTCGGAAGGGACGATAAATGAGAGATACTCATTATTGAGTTCTCATTATTGGCTAAAAATAAATAAATCAAATAGTTATTAAATCAATTTTAACTTTGAAGTTTCACGAGTAATAATTAAACCGACTTAAGGATGTATCTACGACCAAGAGATTATGGATTCAAATCTCTTAATCAAATCAATAAACTTAATTCAAGATAAGAAATTATATCTATAATCAAGTAGTAAAAAATTCAAGAAAAAATATATATTTTTAGTCCTTAAATTTGAAGTCTAGTTTCAATTTAGTCTATATATTTAAAGTCTTAATTATTTTATTCTGACATTTCAATAATGTTCACTTTTAAGTATTGAAATAACAAAATTGTTAGTTACACAAAGGAATCTTGAATAAAGTGATGAAAACTAATTTTTAATTAATGGGGTGATTATTTTAATTTTAATGTGAATTTAATTTTTGAAAGAAAATAAGGTAAAAATTAACACAAAAATTACATAAGAATTAAAAGAGTGAGCGTTATTGAAGAGTAAAAATGTTCAATTATGAAATATAAAGACCAAATTAAAACTAGATCTCAAGATTAAAAGGGTTTCTTTTTTTTCAAAATTCAACTACCCCACACCTTAAAACTTGAAAAATGAGTAGATAAAAAAAGAAAATCCATGAAAGAGTTTTTTTTTTTTTTTTTTTTAAAGCAATCCATGAAAGAGTTAAGATACAACACTTTTCTAAATAATAATCATGTATTTTGATTCCTAAACTTCTAACTGCTTTCAATAATCTAATTTTAGTTTTTAAAGAATAAATTAAATTTTTAAATCAAATTGATTCAATAATTTAATACAAAAAAGAATAAAAACATATCTTTAATAAAAATTTATAAAGAGAATATTGTTTACAATCAATTTCGAACTTTTTCCAAAATATTAAGATTAAAATTAAAATTAAAGTCAACAGAAACATTAGTCCGCCCAACCGACATGAAATATAGAATAATAACCAAAAAGATCATGTGTTCAAATCTCCCTCCACACTATTGTTCCAAGAGAAAAAATTGAACCCGCAAAAAAAAAAAAAAATCAAAATAGAAAAACTCCAAATGGTATTTTAACTTAAGAACATATCTTTCTCGACCTTTTAGCTAAAGATCAAGTATAGTATCTGTACTTGGAGGATATTAAAAATCACCAAAACAGTAGTGTTGGTGTTTTGACACTTTATGTATATCAATAACATTCAAATAAACTTCAATTCCAAAAGACTAACCATCCAGACATAGTTTTTTTAATGTGTGTTTTAGCATCAAACACTGTATTTTTATGTATAGAAAAAGTTACATACAAGATTGTCTAGATGGGAAGCTTTTCTCCCAATCTCCCTTCTCCCCATCTTTCTTCTTCCTTATTGGGGTTTTTCAGTTCATTCAGACAACAATCAGCAACTTTACACATGAAATTCTTCAACCCTTTTTTGCCTGCAAAAGCATCTGTTCCTCAGCATATCACCCCTCTAGAGAACATATATATATGTAGTTCACCTGATCCATAATCAGACCAACAATGGAAAAAGCTTAAAAATGTAGAACTCAAGGAAACAGAAGCACAGCATATAAAACAGATCTAGTTCAGGTAATATCGCCTCATTTCATCGAAATTGGGAAAGCATAAACCCATGATAATGATGCAGAACAGCTATAATCGTTCAAAAGAAGTCGTTACCCTTCCAATTCAACATGTGGGGTGGGGAGGAGGGATTCGAACCTCGGGCCTCTCGGTTAAAGAGGGCATGTGCCTTAGCCAGCTAGAGTTGTGCTCAAGTTGACTAATGAGACCTCTTTTATTATAGTAATCAGAAGTTCGTTGCTTGGCACATGCTTACTGCTCCAATGGAGGATTGACATCATGATTTTTATTGACCACGTGTTACAAATTCGTTTGTGGCTTTTCGGGTCAGCTTACGAACAACTATTCCCATTGAACAACCACATGACCCTATTATAATTGGTTATCAAGATAACTCGTAAAAATTAATTAGGTAGGTAGTGACCATGGATTGAACTCATAACGTCTGAACACTTAAAGATTTACAAGGCTCCCTTATGATAGTTGACCATATGCTAAAGATCTACTTTTGTGCTCTTGGGGAAGTGCATTTTGGATCATGTCCTATGGAGATGTGATATATATCACAAACTCAATATGAGACAAGTCTCTTTTTGTAGTCGTTTGGCGTATCTTGAACCGAAGAGATCTTGTCGTTCAGGACATGGGAGGGCTTCTTTGTCGTGTAACTTTATTTACCATGTGGGGGAACGTCAAGGAGGTTGGGCCATGGGTATGCCTAGGTTCCACTTTCTCACCTCCCTAAAAACAAAAAATTTCTATACCTTTCTTTTGTTCTTAAAGATACTGGGAGACTATAATTGTTGGCCGTTTCCATTTTACAGGCTCTTTTTCCTGGTGGTCTTGCTTTTTCTTTTTTTAATGCCTTTTGAATTCTTTGGAGTCCTTTCATTGTCTCAATGAAAGCTAGAATTTTTAATTAGTAATGATACACTACCTCAAAGGCCTTGGAAAGTTTCTCCATTCAGCAGATCTTTTCAAATCGAGATGCTTTTTTCTAATTATAGTCTTTTCACTTTTGTGTTGTTTTTTCTTTGATAATCTTGGTTGGTTTTTCTGGTTTTTGTTTTGTCTTCTTATTTCAAAAAATTAGTAATAATAAACTCAATACAATATCAATCAAACCTCATGCAATATCTGCATACTCAAGAGAATCACCACTCCACATTTCTCACTGTTCCCTCTTATAACCAACATTTTATAACTAAATTAACCCCTTGATCTCTCGTCTTTTACCAATTAGAAATATTCAAACCTCACAATTCAAGCATATGATACATTTTTGCTTTAAGGTTTTGGTCTCATAATCCTCCAAATATTAATAAATGTCTGAACTGCTCTTCTATATCCATTCTGACCTACCTATATATTCTGGGATTATAGAACCTCACACGAACAAATGATTCTTTAATGGACTTCCTTATCCAAGTAGTCTTACTCTTACTGAGTCCCTGACTTCTCTCTAAACTTTCACTCATCTCTTTACCATTACCCTAGATAGTTTATGTTGGTTATTCTCATAATCTTTTCCATACAGGTTATTACCATATTTATCTAAATCATATCCTGTAATTATGTAATTTTGATTGGTAGAGATTTAAGCCATATTTCACTTTGTTACCTTATTTGTATATTGAGGGTTTCCCTATATAAGAAACCATTCTTCTCATTCAATATAATATAGAGAAATTTTCCTCTCATTTTACACATGGTATCAGAGCCCATAAAGCCCAAACGGGTATTCGGTCCAATAAAATGAAATTGAGATCCAATTCAAGATTGATAACCCAAAAGAGGCATCATCTTGAGGCGGCATATTGAGAATCTCACATGGTATCAAAGCATGTTGAGAATCCCACATGGAAAAGTTGGAAATAAAACTTTAATAAGAAAAAAAGAAATATACAGAAAAAACCTAGCCTTCTTTCTTCTTACGAAGGCTACTGTCCAAGAAAAAGCTGCACAAAAACCCTTTTCCTGCAATGGAAGAGAAACTACCATATGCTATTCTAATTTTCTCATTACAATATAATGGTGAATACGATTCAAAATATTTTGAGGAGCTAGTTATATGGTCAGAGGCTTCGAAATTTATAATCCACGGAGATGAATAAAAGCAAGAGAAGGCATGAGGATAATTTCCTGTTTGCGCCAAGATTACCAGATGTCGAAGTAGTCTTTAGTAGCTTCAAGAGTTGATCCATTTGCTCCTTATTGAAAAGACTGAAGTCATCAATATTCGCACTTGAAGTTGGTTGACGTAAACCTTTCTCACCTTGTCTAGTACTCTTCCAATTTGCAAGTTTTCCATGGATTTTCCAGCAATTCTCACGAGTATGTCGTGGTTTGTTGCAATGATCACACCATATACGAGGCTTA
>JBBMKA010031685.1:3654-22560 GCA_037833695.1 Sechiopsis laciniata
TCAACTAGGCTACCTAGGTGGATAAGGCCAAAGTGGCTATCTAAGTCCAACTAAAGAGATAAGTCGAACAATGGCTATAAAAAATCAACAAAAGAAAAATAAAGAAAAACATAAGCGACCTAGGCACCAAGGTTGCACTTGTCAGAATGGTCACCAAGGTAATACTTTGTCACTAAGTTTTTGGTTCCAGCAAAAATAAAAGCAACCTAGGTCACCAAGCAACCGAAGCCACTAAGGGTGTTCTTAATAGAAGCGACTTGGGTTACACTTAGGCCAGCAACATTATTACCAAGTTTTAGATTGAAAGATGAAGTAAATAAAGAAAAGCACAAGCGACCTAGGTCACAAAAGTTGTACTTAGGTCACCATGTTTTGCTTTGAAAACAGAAAGTAAGGCAACGCGGGCAACCCAAGTCAATCAACATTTTACTTCTCCCAGTAAAAGAAAGAAATGAGTTGGAAAAGCTTCAACGCCACAGGAACCATAAGACACCTAGGGTACCTACAACACATCTAAGTCATTCGGGGTTCCTAGACACCCAAAACTCCAAAGGGTCAAACAACATAGTCAAGATTCAAGACTACCGAAAGAATGTTAAACGTGCCTAGCTCAGAAAACTAAAATGGTACTCTTAGACTCAACATGATACCGAAAAGTTGAAATCTAAGTGTGAGGGCAACTGTTATGGGCAAAATTAGGCCTAAGAGATTGAGCAGCTCGAAGGAAGGTCGGGCCTGCCAAGAAAGGCCCAAGCCTGAGCAAAAAGGCCTAAAGCCACCTGAGAGGCGACCAGGTGAGCAGAGGCCACTAGGGGAGCAGAAGCGACCAGGTGAGTAGAGGCGACCTGGTGAGCAGAGACGACCAGGTGAGTAGAAGCCACTAGGTGAGCCGAGGCGACCAGGTGAGTAAAGGTGACCACACGAGCACACCACGCGATACCAAGGGTCGGGTCGCCGACTTAGGTCGATTCGACCCATTTTCACCATTTTAGACATATCTGGCTTGTTCAGACTCCGATTCGCTCACCGTTTTCGTCTATGTTCATTATTTTTCCTTATCTATGGTTAGACCTTATTTGGGGCTCGGCCCAAGAAGAAATATTTACATAAAATAGAAATATTCACCTAAAAAGGAGAATATTTCCCTAAATTAGGATTTATCTTTACCAAATGTGGTCACCTACTCACTCATATATGCAAGTCAATTGGTTATCAAGCAATTTCGGAAACCTTAACCTGGTCATCTACTCACCTCTTTCAACCTAAATTGACTTAGGCATTAGAGGCGACGTGGCTCACACTACACCGGTGTCCAGTTCTTATTTGCTTTGCAAGTTAATTCGTCCCTATACAATAAAAATTTACCGTTGATCACGAAGACCAAATTTCGGCATCAATATATATATATATATTTATATTGAAACCCACCCAAAATTATATTTAGTTTCTCTAGTTAAGAAAATTGGTTCTTTTTCAACATTTACAAAGTACTCGTTAATCCCCTTAAAAAAAAGTATTTTGTTAATCAATATAAAAAACAAAAAAAAAAACAAAAAAAAAAAAAAAAAAAACGAAGAGAAACTATTTGTTAATTTCATTATTTTATATGCTATCTTTTTTAAAATCGAAGGATCAATCTTCATTTCACCAAAGATTATGATTAACATTACAAATATTCTAAGAAGTCACAAACTCACCGTTCATTTAAACGTAAACTATGATAAATGGAGAATTTACCAACAACCAAACCAAAACGTATTTGATACAATGTTGGTGATCTACTCTAAGTTTTTGTGACCTGGCTCATTTTGTAAATGGGTTTGTCGTTTGTATTGTTTGTGAATTGTGTGTCGAAAAGATTTTTATATATTCAACTTTGAAACCTAGAAGTAGGCCATTTATATTAAATATACAAAATTTAAATATCCATAATTTAGAGGGATTTATTTTTAATATTAATCAATATAAATTAGTTGAATTCCTCACCTTAATTGTTCGACTAAATATTTATCAATTACAAATGTCGAATTGCTCAAACGGCTAAACGATATACCTGCACGATTCACTTACTTGTCGTGTTCAAAGGGCAATATAAATTGCTTAGACGTTTACAAATCTTTCCATGTGGGATTTGGGAAGAATGAGAGAGAAAATCTCAAAAGTTAATTTATATGATTAACTTGAATTTAATTTTATATTAATGTATTTCAACGAGTGGTTATAAGGAACAAGATTGTACAAGATGCTACTAATAAGAAACAAGATTTGTATATTTGTGGATAGAGGATTTATAATGTAAGGCTAAATTGTAAGAAAGAGTATGACCAATTTTTTCAAGTATAATAACTTTATGTGTGTCCATTTAGGGTTCAATTGTCAAAAAGAGGAAGAATAATAAAAAATAAAGTAAAACAAAAACTAATTAATATTTTAATTTTGAAATGTGTTTTGGTACTATAAAAAAATATCAATGATATCATATATTGATACAAACATAAATACTTGTTAACTTATATTTAAGAAATGCATACTTCATCAATAGAGTCGTGACTTCTTTACTAATAATTATAATGTCAAACATAAAGTGGTTCACTACCTATCACCCTCAATATAGTAGACAAATTTTAGTGTTTAATAGATATCAAATTAAAAGCATTCGTGAAAAGATAGTGAGCCCGACAAAAAAATATTGGTCCACGAGACTAGATGATTCTCTATAGGCATATAAAACTCCCTTCAAACGGTGATGTCTTCCTATTCATTTGTTTGGCAAAGTATGTAATTTACCTTTTAAGTTGAGCATAAAGCTCTAGGCCACACTAATCAACTCAATTTAAATTTAAAAACAACCAGTCAATCTAGATTATTGAACTCAAATCAGGTGGAAAAATTTAGAATTTTCTTCTACAAAAATGCAAAATATACTAGGAGAAAGAAAAGAAAGACAATAGACCAATTTCTAAGGTATTTAAAGTTGGTCAAAGAATTTTACTTTAAACTCTAAATTAAAATTGTTTTCTCGCAAATTGAAATCTAAATGATTGAATCCTTATTTTTTAGTCTTCGATCCGCTAATATATTTAATCACGCAAAAATGCAAAATGGGTATTTTTAAAAAATGCAAGCAAATTTTGCTATAAACATTTTTTTAAAAATATATATTATAATTGTAATATGTTGCCTCGAAATTGCTATCCTAGCAATTTTCCTTAATTTTATTTTAAAAATAAAAATAAATAAATATGTGACAAATACTTGTATAACATGGACAATAAGTATACACGCTTTAAGGGTTTTTGCTCCTCTTTTTTTTTTTAATTTTCGTAGGAGTTTTGGTCTTCCATATTGCAGCAGATAAAACAAACCAGCTGCCTCCACA
Organism: Sechiopsis laciniata; assembly: GCA_037833695.1. Lineage (NCBI taxonomy): Eukaryota > Viridiplantae > Streptophyta > Magnoliopsida > Cucurbitales > Cucurbitaceae > Sechiopsis > Sechiopsis laciniata. Next base: position 7,034 of record JBBMKA010031685.1, read on the forward strand.
TGAGCTGGCCCCGTTCAGACATGAGGAATTTTTTTTTTTTTTTTAAGTCAAAATATGGAACCACCCAAGAAACAGAAAGATTGGGGAATAGATCAGAAATTATAAGCTATAAAAACATCAAATGAAAACGACAGTCAACAACATATGAATAAAGTTTAATTTTTTTTATTTCCATCTACATGCATGTCACAGTCAATTCACCTAACTATTGCTAAGGCTTAATTGACCAAGCAAACCCCTTCTATTGGTTGAAACAATCATAAATGAAAATAGAGGTGAAAAGCTCTCCATCAAAAACTTTTTTTTTTTAATAACCGAGATTCGGAGATTCAACCGATTTCTATCTGGGGTATCCGTGCTCGTCCCAAGATTTGCACTCTAGACTCATGAGACAATAAGAAATTTTACAATTAAACTCATTTATAGGTTTTGAACTTGAATATTTTATATCTTAGAAACCACAAGTTTCTACCAACGAAGTTGTCCCTTCCTTAATTTGAAACCTTAATCAAAAACAGAATTATAAGAAAGGTTTTAATGGGAAGGTTAACATGTTTACACTTGCACCAATAAAATGCATTAAACAAAACCAAATCCATAAAACTATTAAAATGCATAGAAACATTCTTGAAAATATTGTCATTGTCCTAGCACCAAAGATGGCAGGAAAAAAGGCTAACAATGGTATATTACTAAATCCCTTGACATTGAGGAGTATATATATAAGTCAGGAGAAAGATAAAAATTCTCTTAAAACGTTTATTAGGCTATCATGTTTTTTTTTTTTTTTGTGATTACAATAATTGGGAGTAGGGTGGGGGATTCGAACCCATGACCTCTTGGTAATTGAATATACATTAAGGTTGCTACTGCTCATGTTGGCTATTAGGCTATTATGTTAATACCTGCCAAATTGTTCCTAAATAAATAATTGGTACGAACTATTCCAAGATTAAAGAAAAAAAAAATCTATGAATCAAATCGATTTAAAATACAATTAAGGTGATGCCTTGACATCACTTAAATTTTGAAGTTCATCTATGTGACTCAATTAGAGCCACACTTTAACTTTCTTTAATTCTATCTTTTTATTTTTTAAAGTTAAATAATAATAAAATATAACTTTTATTGAAGCATATAGATAGATTTCAAATTTTAAATAATATCAAATCATCACCTAAATTATTTTCATCCATTTATAAGTTCCATTATAACAAAAGACGGTAGAAAATCCGAATATACCCAAGTCTTCAGCCATCAATTTGACCATTCCACAAGGCTGGTGTTGGCAACACCTAGAGCTGTCTTGTCACCAATGAAAACAGAAAAAACAAAATATGGAACATCAAAAACAATTTTGGTAATGGTTTGATATTATCAATAAAAATCACATCTTGTTATTCTCTAACTTATAAAAATATAAATATAAAATTAAAGTACGGACTTTCATTGGTGCACATCAAATTTCAAGTGATGTCAAACATCACCTAAATTACTCTTAATCAAGAAAACGATAGAATTGACACATTTTAAAATTATGTGAAGTAGGTGGCAAAAATCACAAGAAAATAAAAAAAATATTAAAAAAAAAAAACTTAGCTTTCAAGGTGTACTTTCTTAAAGTCTCAAAGTTGGAAACTCAATTGTGACGTTAATTTGTAGATAATATCTTTCATCCGTGAGGAACGAACGTGGTTACAAGCAACTCGTCTTGTAACCTCGTCGGAGAAGAAATGGAGCCGATTAGTAGCAAAGTTGCATAGAACTCTGCGACCTGATTGCAAAATTTGATAAATTCAAAGCACCTAGAACAAATGTATGAATCTAAACTCCGAATTGGGCCGTTGCAAATTAATTAATTATATAGATTCTCTCAGTCACAGAGCGGATCCCTAGGCAGGCAACGAACCGGACTTTGTGGGTCAAGACTCCTGTGCCCTGCCACAACCGGCCATGTCACTCTAATTTGGTCACATAGATGCTTTTAATATTGTATTATAAAGATTAATTAATATCAGTATATTATATTATACATACTCACTAATATTAATATTATAAAAAAGTATATGACATTAGTCATTAATATTAATAAAAAGTATATGACAATAGTCATTAATAGTAATGACTACATCACTATTATTATTATTATTATTATTATTATTATTATTATTATTATTATTATTATTTTCTAAAATCACATCTGCTGATTTTTTAAAAATGTGATCGTAGTGGTAATTATTTTTTTAGATTCGATAGTCAAACAAGCCAACATATTCATTATCGTTAGGTTAAATCTATCAATAGGATATCAAACTTATGTTGGCTTGTTCTTTGGTACCTACCATATAAAATATGTTTGATATTCTATCAATAATATTTTATTTTAGTACCAGTAATATTTGAGAATTAAAATTTTAAATTTATAATTTTAGGTCGAGAATACATATTCGTCATTGTTAAGTTAAACCTATTTTGACATCAACAATGTTCAACGTAAAATTAATAATTTATTTCTATCACTATATTTGTCAATTGAATTAAAAATGAGAAAATTTTAACTAACAAAAATATAACATTTGATCGTTTATAAAAAGAAAAAGTAAAATATTTTATTTGGCTTTGTTTCCTAGTATCTATTCAAGATCAATTAAGAAAAATAAATTCTAGAACTATTTTTAGTCCAAAAAAATAAGAAGAATTAAGAAACACACTTCTCATATTAATTGTCCAATTGAAGTAATTATTCACAATTCGAAGTTTTGTTTAATATTGGACAAAGAGAAAAGGGTAATAATCTTGACACTAATATTGAGCAAACCATTCTACTCATTTAATAGTTTTAATTAATAGCACTAAATTAATTTGTACTATATAACTTATCGGAATCAACTATGATTAAATATAACTTGAATGTTATCATTATTATTATTGAAACCTCAAAGTTAAACGAAAGATTTGTGGACCTTTCCAACACGAGCGAGAGTTTGATTGTATGTTTTATTTCTTTGATTAATGAAGTTCTTTAATTAAAAAAAAACAAAGAAAGAAAAGGAAATTACGAGTTAGACAACGAACTCAAATCATGCTTCAAGTAAACTCAAAGTTTAGTAGTCCTAACGTAAATTGTAGTCGAACCAAGTAAGATTATCGAAGTCGTAATTTTAATGAATGACCATACAACTATCAAGTAAGTCACGACTCAACTAAATGCGACATAGTTTCTTAAAGTTTTATTTTCTTTTTAAAGCTATAATAATTGGAGATGAGAAGATTCGAACAAGTAAGCTCTTAATAATATGTTTATACTAATATTGAGTTGCTCCTCTTATTAACACATAATCATATAATAAAATTAGTTATGCAATGATTCATGAATTTTGTTGATTTTGTTAAGTTATACAAAGTAAACAAAATCCACTAAAATTATAAAAATGTGATCACCAAATATTTATACCCACATAATTAAACTATAAATATTAAAAACATATACTTATTGAGATACTAAATAGAACTATTCATTAATGTTAAATAATAGAGCTCTTAAAGTTTTCAATATTAAATAGATACAACCATCAACTTATTTTTGTTGCATATTACCTTAATTTAGAAAAGTAAATTAAAAATTGAAAAGGAATATTGTTTTATTATTTGGTGGTAATCTAGTTCAACACTATCGTCATAGATTCGATTATAATACGGTCAAGGATTCAATCCTAAAAATAAATTAGAGGTGAACTTTATTATAAACTAAAATGAGACGTTTAAAAATTTAAAAAATTTTATATAAATAGTTAAATCTAAAAAATAATTATAAATATATTAATGAATATTTATAATACAGTATTAAAATACATTAATAATTATGGATAGAAGTACTTTAAAATTTGTCTTAATTAACTTGTAAGAATAGCTAATTTTTTAAAAGTTTGATGAATTAAAATAGAATTTATCATTTAAAGATCAAAATAACATTTCACCGAAATTTATATAAAAGGTCACGTTCCTTACAGATAAGGGTGTTTCTCTCCTCACAGCTCACCCTTCTCGCATGTCCATCTCCCATTATTATTATTCTTATTATTATTATTAGGACCATTTATAAAATGATTATGAATGTTGAGATTCTATGTATTTATCATATTGATTAGTGACACATTTATTATTTTAATTAGTGGTAATCTATTTTAACTTCAGATTTAATTATGAAAATCGATATTTGACTCTCATCTTATTTAAGAGAAGTATTATGGTCACATTCTCCCATTTATGTATATATATATATATATAATTTCTATTTGGACAAATATTATTTTTTAAATTTTATCCAAGATTAAATTTTAATTTTTAAAATTAATGAGATTAAATTCTATTTCTTAAAAAAAAAATGTATAGACTAAATTTCAATATTTAAAATCTTAAAGACTAAACATCATCTCTATTTTGATGTAGAAAAACACCAAACTCTAATTAAATCATAGACTAACCTATAAAAAGATTGATGACCTGATAATTTTATTATTTGGTGGAAATTTAATTGAACCCCATAGTCGAGTTTGGTCCTCGAATCAAACTAAAAAAACCATAGGTCTATCTTTATTATTTTTCTTTTAAATTAAAAAAATAAAATAATGAATTTTCATTTAGAAACGATCCAATAAATAATTTATTAATAAAAAAGAAAATATATAACTACATTTTCGTTCTTCAGCTGGAGCTTCCATTTTGGTGGTGAAAGTCGAGTCTCTGCGAGCGCTCTGCCACGCCCTCTTCCACATTTCTCAACTGCTCTGCAACTCTCTCACTAGCCACCGCCGCCGTCGCCGCCGTGAGGAGGAGGAAGGAGAATGGACTCCACCGAGTCTTCATACGTCTCGTCTCCTGAGGCTCCTGAGAAGCGATCTCCACCGCTGCCAAAATCTCCTAGCTCTGGTATCTGATCTGATTTCAATCTCTATTTTGCTCTCATTTCAGAAAATTTAATCTATACTTTCACTGTTGTGTACGATTCTTTGTATGCTTGGAGCTGTTTTTGTATGCGAGTGTTTTCGTTTCAGATCGGTTTGTTTGTGGAATTATGCAATTGTGTTCGTTCTTCCTTGTTTTGTTTCTTCTCTGGTTGGAATTGAACCCTAGCCTTAGGTCTTTTGGTTGATTTATTTGTGACGGCCGAGGGAATGTGAAATTGTGCAATTTCGACGTCCAATAATGGCCTGTTCTCCTGCTTCCTTGCCTAGAATGCTTAAGAAAAGAGAGTGTGGCTTCTGGTAGGGATTTTTTGTTTTCGGTATGGAAGAAGGGTTAGTTTATTGAGATTTATCACAGTTGACCGAATGAATTGAGAAGCAGTTGCCATTTTCTTGAGGTGCCATTGCCACTGACTCATCTGTTCATTGATAAGAAACGAATCTCTGGTTATTGGGCAGCGAGTTGAAAATTTAGCAGTCTCATCTTTGTTCAAGCAGAGTACTCTATAATTTCATGAAGGAGCTGAACGTGGAATACTATTTGGTTCTAACAAACTTGCTTTTCGTGTGATTTCTTCTAATATAGATTGAAATGTAGATAAAACCTTTGCTCAATTCTTCTTCATCATTACTATTTAACTTTTAAACATAGTAAAGAATCTTAGGTATATTCTAATGAGAAAAGTAAGAACTCACAAGTGAGATTATATATTTAAATTTACCAACTATTTGTTTCTTTATAACTCATGATTCTGATTTATATCAAAGGCTTTTTAGTTCTATCACATTTCCAACCTTCTAAATTAATTTATGAATAAGATCTATCTATATTTCTAATTGATTGCATATATGTCTATTCAATTTTTTGGTTAAATATTCATATTTCTTCCATTTCTGCTAATGTATATTGTATCACTCTCATCACAATTGCTATTTTCAGATAATATGGAGAAGGGCACATACATTAGGTTTCTTGTATCAAACTCTGCAGCTGGTTCTGTAATTGGGAAAGGTGGCTCAACAATTAATGATTTCCAGTCAGAGTCTGGTGCACGAATCCAATTGTCACGGAATCATGAATTTTTCCCTGGAACCACTGATAGGATCATTATGGTTTCTGGAACGATAAATGAAATATTGAAGGCCATTGATCTTGTTCTTGCTAAGTTGCTGAGTGAGGTAATCTCAATACAGTTTAGTTCACTTCAGAATTTATATTGTCTACTATTTGTGATTGATTAATTTTTTTGTTTGGTGGTAGCTTCAAGCTGAAGAAGGAGATGATGTTGAACCGAGAACAAAAGTGAGACTAATTGTTCCCCATAGTTCATGTGGAGCTATAATTGGCAAGGGAGGGTCTACTATAAAGTATGATATTCGTCCATATTTCTTCTATTACCATTTTATTGGTTACTACTTACTACCAATCCAATATTAACTATAGCTCTCCAAGTAAATTGGTGAGGCTTTTTGTAAGTCTCCCATATGCATCTCTTGATATGTTCTCTTTTTTTTTTGTTATCTTTTGCAATTTCATACATTAATGAAATTGTTTCTTATATAAAAAAAAACTATTTTATTGGTTCCTAATTGCTTTATAATTTACCAGCTTAAGCAATTAAATATTATTTTAAATTTGGTTATATTACTAGTTTAGTCGAACTTTCAAGATCGTGTTTAATAGGTTTATAAATTAAAAGAAGTGTTTAGTTGGCTCCTAAAATTTTAATTTTGCGTAAAATAGGTCCCTAAACTTTAAAAGTGCATAATAAGTCCCCTAAACTTTAAAAGTGCATGATGGGTCAATGGATTTACAACTTTGTGTCTAACAGATTCATGAAGTTAAAAAAATGTCAAATATGTCAAGGACCTATTGGACACATAATTAAAAGACTAGGGACCTATTAGACACACTATCAAAGCGATTATTTAGAGGCCTATTAAACACTTTTTACCATTTATGGACTACAACCTTGAAAGTTTATAAATTAATTTATAATTTAATAATTTTAAACTATCACTCCAAACTTTTTTTTTTTCTTTGACTTGATCTGTTTCATTAATGATTTCCAGTGGTTATTAGTCTTTGGTGACTTTTTTCGTCTCAGATATTTATTTCTTTATCTTTGTTTTTTTAAATTGTCTCTAAAGCTGGTAAGCTGTTGCTGGTTTGGTCAAAGTCCAATGCTTTTTGGTGTTCCTTACTCTTAATGGAGGTATATAGATAGGATTTATCTTGAGCTAACTATTATGGGTTCAATCCATTGTAGCCATCTACCTAACAATTAATTTTTCACGGGTTTTCTTGACAACCAAATGTTGTAGGATCAGATTGTTATCCTTTAAGAATAGTTAAGATGTGAATAAGCTGGTCTGGACACTCACGAATATAAGAAAAACTAAATAAAACAATCACGGTTGTCTGCCTCCAAAATACCATAAAAGTGTTTTTGGGTTCTAAGGTACCTTTACCAATATGCAGGTCATTTATTGAGGACTCTCAAGCTGGCATTAAGATATCCCCCCAGGATCATAACTATATGGGATTGACTGATAGGTTGGTTACACTGTCTGGAACCATAGAGGAACAGATGCGAGCTACTGACTTGATTGTCTCAAAGCTTTCTGAGGATCCACATTACACCCAGTCAATGAATTATCCATTTTCGTATCCGAGTATGTTTTTTATTAGCTTTTCCATTTCATTATGGTATTATATTGTTTCTATTTCTATTTCATCGTGGTTCACCAAATTTTCTTCATCTCATTTGAGGCACTTTGTTTCATCTGATGTGTGCTGCCGCCTAATCTTAGTTATGACACAGAGTAATTTATGTACTATGTAAATCAAACAAGTGGTTGTACTTGTAGCCTGTAGGTTCAAATCACATCATATGGTATGTTGAAATAATGTATCCTACCCCTACAGTGAGGAAAACCAAGTTATCCTTGTTATGAGGTGGTGTCTGATAATAAGAAATGTCCAAGAGAGCTAAATGTTCTTGTTTTTCTTTCTACCATTACATCATTTCTTTGCAAACTCTTCCATTTTTGCATTTAGAAGTGTTAGGAATCTATACTGATAATTTCTCTAATTGGAAATGTATTTACTGGAAAGTCAAATTGTAAAAGATTGATGTAATATAAATATGGAACTCTAAAGTTAATTTCGGGCTTACAATTCTGAGGAACTTCAGAGTTCAGATAAAGATATGTGGTTAAAATGGAGTTGAGGCAGTAGCTGAGTAACTTTGGGATTCATTCTCGAACTGAGTGCAGAAAACCTCCAAGTTTCTTATCTTCTGTATATTGTAAAGTCGAGCCCATAGTTGAGACAGGTTTCTAACTTTCTACTATGATGGTGGGTCAATATATTATAAATATATATATATATATTTTGGGGTTGGGGGGGGGGACCACAATACTCCCTCACAATCAGCACATGCCTATCCGTTGATGAAATTCAGTTTTTGAACTATGAAGGGAACTGATTTCAGAGTATTGTGTCGTCCCAAAAAGTATTCTAATTACAAAAAGCAAAAATAAAAGATGGATGAACAGTTTTCCCATAGGATTTTTTTGTCCTTTCTGTTTTTGTTATTTTCTTTGCACATTTAATATTTTACTTGTTTTTGCTACAGCATCATACAACGCTGTGAACTACGTACCCAACGGAGGAGCTGGAGGGAGGTTTCAAAACAATAAGGTTTGTCCATGAACAGCAGCTTTGCTATCACTACTGCTGTCTAATTGAGAGATCTCTGGACAATAAGTAACTGGTATAGGCTTATATGATACCATGACAATTTATGTCGTTATTATGGACTTTTTCAGAGAAAATTTGAGAAATAATTAGTTTCATGTGGATGTCAGATTATATTGTCCGAGTCGGCATTGCCAAGTGTAGTATTAGCTAATATGGTTGATATTAACGGTAAAATAACTTAAATCCCATCAAGTGCTCCTATTATTTTATGAATTTCTTGCATTTACGAATTTCCTGATGCCAAAATTAGGCAGATAAGATGTTTCTTTGATACTAGATTTCCTTTATCAAGAACCCAACATTCACCTGGACGAAAGGCTAAATTGCAGAATGTGGACTTAGCTGTTCAATTTTCCATTAGAGGCACCAAAAAAGAAAGTAAAAAAGAAATATAAAGAGAACAGGATAGTGAGTAAAGAAAACTATTTATCAATTGTGCTTCATAAAATAGAGTAAAGGAAACTACTTATCAATTGTGCTTCATAGAATAGTAATGGATAGCCTGCCTGTTTATAGCCTAAAGGAGAATTTTTTTGCACTTGCCATCTTCTGTTGCTGCATCCGTTTCTGTGGAGTTCAAAAAATCTAGAGTGGTTCTCTTCCTGTAATTTATTTTATTCTTCTGTAATTTTACGATATTGTTGACAGATGATCATCTGAAATTGTCCAGGAGGATCGGAGTAACTCTTTGACCATTGGTGTTTCTGATGGCCATATCGGATTAGTTGTTGGTCGTGGTGGAAGAAACATACTAGAAATTAGTCAGGTTTTAACACCCTCCATCTCCAACACTTCCTATTTCCTTTCTCTGCATGAGCTTGATTCATTACATACAGGTTCACAAATGTTATCTCACTTTTCTACATTAAAAAAAAAAAAAAAAATCTCCTTATTACAGGCCAGTGGAGCTAGAATTAAGATATCAGATAGGGGCGATTTCATGTCCGGAACCACCGACAGGTACAGAGGTTCTTTTCGTATATTCCCTTCATGCTGTGGGTCTGAAAGTTCCTCATGGTAACAATGACATACTTGATTGGTCCATAACTTGCAGGAAAGTAACAATTACGGGTTCACAAAGGTCCATCCGCACCGCTGAATCGATGATTATGCAGAAAGTAGCATATGCTTCTGAGAGGGTAATGCCTTTCAAATCCCTAGAAGACGCTTTCTTATTGAAACTCCGTTCAGTACCGTTCTCTAACACTCTCTTGAATCGTTGCAGGTTCTAGCACAATGATAGAATGTTTGTAGTAGAAGCAAGGCTGAAGAGATTTTCATTTTTACTATTGAGGGATAGCTAAATGGCAATGGGCGGAGAAATAGGAGTTCAAATTTATCAAAGCTTTGAGAGATATGCCATCTAGAGCCAAATAGAAAGATTAGCAGTTTTTTTTTTTTTTTCGTTCTTATATAATTGTAGTCTTGAATCTATTTTATATTTGTGTCTGAGCTTTATCGCTATTAAGTTGTTGAACGCTCCATCTGTTTAGTTTTTTTAGGATGTCTCTATTTTGATTTATTTGCGAATTCTTTAGTCTTGACTTGATTTTACATTTTGGTGGGTTTTCTGGGAATTTTGGTTATGATTTTACCCGTTTTAATACTTTAATATAAATACTCATTAATATTAGTATTAATTATTAATACATTTTATTATTGTATTAGTATTAGTATTATAAAAAAGTATGTGATCATACTTATTAATATTACTAATTGTATTTGTTTTCTTAAGTGATCCTATTGTAATTATTTTCTAAATTTATCTAATTTTGGTAAGCTTCTTAAACTTTTTTGTGCACTGTTTTTCTTTTTCCCCTTTTCTTCCCATCGGATAGGTGCAATATTTTGAGTATGTCTTGTTCATGAATGTGAATAAGCCAACAAACGTTTTCATTTGGTAAAAAGAGAGAAAAACAGCAAACGTTTTCATGAACCTGTAATAAGATAATTCATTCAAATGTGATTTTGAAAACGTAGAACATGAGAGCTTCTATTGTTCTTCCACAAAATTCTTTGAGGTAGCCCTTATACCTAGTAAGCCTTGAAATTATTTTTAGCTTAAACGATTTGACTTTGATATAAGTTGAAAAATTCTAACCCAAGATGTTGAGGCGGAGGATTTCAAATCTGTAATATTTTAATTACGAAGTCGTATAAAAAAACAGTAGTTATACGGTTTAGATACTTCACAAACACATGTTTGATTTACATAGGTAAAAATTTCATTAAATTCGATTTTATATATATATATATATATATATAATAAAATTTAAAAAAAAAACTTTTAAGTTCAGGACTATATCTTACAAACTTTTTTTTTTTTTTAATTATTATTATTATTATTTTTAAATCAAGTTGATTTTTTTAGCCTTCTCATGATGGTTTACTTTGTCAATGATGGGTAAACAATCTTGATCAGTTAGTGAAAGAACTTCGAGATTAATAATATTTGTATCAATTTATGTTCTTAATTGATTCCACAGGACAAAGTTCAGGAATTAAAAAAATACTCTCACTCCCATGATACAAATGAGAAACATATTTGATGGGAGATTATAATGTAAATTGAGAAAAAAAGGTCGGGAAATATTTATTTATTTAGAATATGTGATAATAGTTGGAAGATATATTTTAAACCATCATACACTACAATACACCAAATTTCAGTATCTTCTAATTCCTAAGTTGAGGCTGCCATTGCCTTTTATTCCATATGCTATCCAAAGATAAATCCTTAAGTATCATTTATCTTATTATCATATTATATGTTCATGGTGACTCTTCCACCCCTCCTCCATAGCCTGACCCATAACCCGATCCATATCCAGAACCATACCCAGATCCTCCAGCCATTCCTCCTCCACCTCCTCCGCCGCCACCGCCACCACCTCCTCCACCACCGCCTCGACCCGCACCACTTCCGTAGCCTCCTCCACTTCCATATCCCGAGCCGTATCCCGACCCACTTCCGTTACCTGAGCCTCCACCTCCTCCTCCACCTCTTCCACCGCCACCTCCTCCGCTACGACCCGCTCCATCACCAGACCCATACCCGGACCCACTTCCTGACCCGAACCCATGACCGTACCCGGCTCCATTTGCACCATTGCCACCTCCACCTCCACCTCCACCTCCACCACCTCCTCCTCCACTCCCATATGGACCATAAGGTCCATATGGACCGTATGGCCCATATCCTTCATCTCCATATCTAGAGTAGCCTTCATTGCCATATCCAGAACCATAGCCCGAGCCATACCCTGAGCCGTATCCCGAAACCGACCAAGGTCTCGAGCCTTCTCCGCCGCCTTCACCACCACCACTACCACCTCCGCCACCTCCGGCATACCCCTTCAAGAATCTAGCAGCAAAAGTGATGTCCAGCATTAACAAAACCAACAGCACCAAACCAACCGCCCTGATGTTGGCCATTGCCAATTATGATTAATAATGTAGAGAGAAAAAACAAAGCTTGGAGGTAGGGTTTTATTTTACGTGAGAGTATGAGGATTGAAATGTTTTACTTAAACTTGAGAGCAATGGGAGAAGAAAAATGTTGCTTTTGATGAGTGGAAATGTTGGGATTTGGAGTCCTTATTTATAGCCATTCAAAACCTTAATCAACAAACCATACTTTACTACTGTACACCACCATATGCCCAACATCATTAATAAATAAATCAAAACTATTGTTTAAAATAGCATGTTGATTTCATTTCTACATTTTCAGCTTTTTGGAGTTTATCTTACTAAATATTCCATCTTATTTCATGTATTTTTATAAAAAAAAAACTTAAAATTAGGTTAAATTGAAGTTAAATTTTAATTCATTTTTTTAATAGTAAAAATAATTTTAGTACAAGTAACACAATAGAAATATATTTTTAAAATTTATTAAAGGGAAGTTTATAAAAAATAGTGAATTTAAAATAAAATTAACAAATAAAATTTTGACTAATTTTAAATTTATTAAAAGTACAAAAACTAAAACTAAAATTGAATATTTGAATATTTGAATATTTGAATATAGATTAAATTAAAATAAATTTGACCGTACATAGATCAAATGAATATTTTACTAAAATAAATTGTTACAAGAAGTATTGAATTAGGAGTTGCATGTGACGATAAAAAAGAGAAATTATATTGAATAAACTCTTTTTTCACAATATATAGATAAATTTTAAAATATTTTTATTCATAATCATTAACATGTTTTAACAATAATGTATTACAAATACTCATTAATATAATATTAATCATTGATACGTTGTAATACTATATTATAAATATTTATTAATATCACTATTATAAAAAAAAAAGTGATCATACTCATTAATATTAATGACTACATTTGTTAATTTTTTATTTTAAATAATTATATTTATAATTATTTTTTAAATTTAACTAATCTATATATATTCAAGATAGCACAAATGGTTAGATTTACTATAATAAAGTTGATAGGTTGTTTTCATTATTTCTACACTGATATTTATAGTTATATAATTTAAATGATAAAATAGAATGGGTCAGTGACGCAATTGGTTATTTGGTTTGATGTTAATCCATTTCCACTCCACTATCACGATTTGATTCATGGAATCAGTATTTGTAATCCTTCTTCCCCCAACTTGTAGTCAAATAATAATAATAATAATTTAAATGATAAATTATTTGTTTATTTTAATTATCTATCTTTCTTTTTTTTAAAAATCTAACTATCTATATAGATTAGTTAATAATGAAAGGTCTTAAGAAATTATCAGCTCAAATTGATACCTACTTTATAATTAATTTTTTAGATTTCTTTAATAGTCAAATTTAAAGGTTGATTAGACCATTTATTTTGTGAAAAGAGTCAAAGAGAGTGTAATTTGACCCAAACAAGTATCAATATAAATATTATTTGGTTTATTCTAAAATATTTAATTTGATAAGAGTTTTATGTTTTGGAACTGAATTTTGCAATTCTAGTAGCTTCTTTGAGACTTGGAAGTTTTATTTAGTGGAGTTGGTGGGTTGGTGAAGCAGAGAGATAGTGGACTTCTTATTATTGTGCTATTTTTTTTTTCTTTCTTGTTCATGCATTTTTTTTTTTAAATCTTACTAAAATGCAATTATTATTTATTTTTATCATACTTTTGACTTTGTTTACAACTCATTGATATAAGAGACTTTGTGGTTTGTGTTCATATGTTGAAAAGAAAAAACCTTCTTTATTTTTCCTTCAAGATAAAGTTTGGTGAGTTATTTATTTATTTAGTTCAAAAAGAGAATTTTAAAGGAATTAGGGAGATTATGAAACTTCAATAATTTTATAAAGCATTTGGCTATAAAACTATTTTATACAAAATTAATGATCAAAGTATAAAATTATGTTTTTAAAATTTAGAATCACAATAATAGGCATAAATATGAGTTCGATCGTTGTTTTGTTATGATGATTTCATTCTTTGGTGAAAATTCAGTTCAACATCAAAGTCATAAGTTCGATCATGAAAATCGGTATTGGCTCATATTTATTTGAAAACAATAATATCCTCCATGTAAGATTAATGGTCTCCCTCTCTCAATTTAGAGTAAAGAAAAACAAAACATAGACACAAATATGAAATTTTGAATTAAACATATATATTTTTTAATTCTACAACAATAATTGAGAGTGAAATTATTCAAATTCATGACATTTTTTATCAATTGAGCTACTGGAATTAAACATGTAGTTTAACTTAAACAAATAGATTATGCTTTAACACTAGTTAAACTAGGTAATGATTACTTGGAAATTATTATTAGAAGAGGCTATCTTAATGTATTATCAATTTTATACAATTGCAATTATATATCAGTGAAAATAAATAGTTTTTCTTAATGTGTATACAACAATTATTAGGGAGTATGTCGTTTTTTAAACTTGCAATACAATTATGATATGATAACATGATTCAATTTTTTTTTTATTTTACTTAAATTATAAAGTTTTAGAACTTAAAAATAATAAAAAATGTATATATAATTTATTTCACATAATTTTAAAGTTAAATTTTGCGTTTCTATAGTTTGATAATACATATTATTTTATAGTTGAATATTAATTACTTATGAAGATTTGATCATATTGTAAAGATTAATTCTAATTTTTGAAATTGTAAAAATTAAATTTGGCTAAGTGGGATATATTTTCACCGTGCTTGCTTTTCCAATTATAAAGCATGGCTAGGCATCTTACTCACATTGACCCTAGTGCCTAGGCAAATGGATCATAAGAGTTTCTATCTACAAATCATTTGGGCTAAAATTGATTATAATTACTATCCTAAACTATCTATGGAGTATTAGACATAAAAATTTGGATATAAATAATATTAAACCATTATACTCAACTTGCGTTTACGTTTCATTCTTTTTCGTTTAAAAAGAAAAAAAAATGAACTATTATAAGATTAAATAAAAATCTAATTAATCATTTGCGATAATTACTATATGCTCCTCACTAAAGGAATTTTGAGTTCAAATTGATTGTTGTTAAACTATAATAATAATTTAGCAATACTCACCTAAGCGTGTATAAGTATTTTGAAAATGCTTGCCTATCACATGTACCATATATTTTTATTTGTTTAAAAAAAATGACTTTGATTGATAGAAATAAAAATGCTAAAATGTAGTGTTGTTTAAAAAAAAAAAAATTAATGTGGTCTAAATTGATCTAGGTGGTGGTAAGTATTTCTAAAATATTTATCCACCACCCTCGATAAGTATTGCTCATAATAATTTAAAAAGAAAAAACA